>SNQJ01S0006170.1:156423-176699 GCA_010110895.2 Picea sitchensis | reverse complement strand
GTCAGTTATGGCTTCCCCCAGAGCTCCAATTTCATCCCTCACCTGTGTCAATCTAGTAAGGTATGTGACCACATTTTCATCCTTGGTCATTTTTATGCTCTTCAGTTTTTCCCTCAAAACCATCTTCCGGTTCTCATTTGTACTCTGGTACAATTTAGTCAAAGACTCCAACATCTCATAGGCATGTGTCTTCCCCATCAAGTGGGGAATCAAATGATCCTTGATGGCATCAAGAATAAATCTCTTAGCCTTGATACTCTTCTTAGTATAGGCTGCAAGAAGAATAGCATCAGTAGGTACCACAACAAGATGAGTAGTGGTATTCTCCACAATATCCCACAACTCATTCTCTTGAAAAAGAAAGATCATCCTCTCCTTCCAAGAACCAAAATTTGCTGCCCCATCAAGTCTGTCCTCAACTCTTAGACTAGTAGCCATGACCCTTTTTCTGTTGAAAATCACAAATTCAAAAAAATTTCCCTGTGAAGTGACTGTTGTCCCAACTTTCTGTCTATTGAAATCTCTGCTTCCCTTCAACTCAGCTCTGATACCATGTTAAAATTTTAGACCCCAACCCAGTTTCAGTCTCGCTGATTTTTCAGCCAAAGTTAAATGCCCAAACCCAGTTTCAACACAGTTTCAACACAGTTTCAGTACAGTTTCAACACAGTTTCAGCATATAAAAAACTTAGCAGAAAATAAACTTTAGAATTGAAACATGAGGATTCTGAACTTTATTTTCAACAAAGAAATAAAATATCCGCAGTATGCAAAACTCAGAAAATTTAGACACAAGAATTTTCGGTCTAAATTTGACCCTGGAAAAACCCACAAGGGGAAAACCAGTGAGAGAGGGCTTTTTATTATTATTGAGCTTCTGAGAAATTTCTTTTACAACATATTCATCTTCAAAAATTTACACAAACTTCTCTGGAAATTCCTGTAGCTTTGCTCCTCGATTTATGAACCATAAATCCGTACAACTATACGACTGTCCCAACAATTAATGTTGTACAGAATGTCTTGAAATTTGTGCCCAAAATTTTGCCAAGACTGTATGGAAAACCCAGCGGGAAAAAATGCCTTGAAAAACATGCCAGCGCCTTGAAAAACATGCCTAGAATTCTCGGTGGTATGGCCCTCGATTTGTGTGTAGGTCCATACCGATTGTATAGACTTTTCTCACCCAGAAAAGTGTGCCCAGCTCCTTCCTCGATTTTTGTGCCAATTAAATGTTGTACGACAGCCTTGAAAAATGTGCCAATACTCTTAGAAAACACATCTGCTATCCACCTTGATTTCTGTGCACATTTATTGTTGTACGACCTTCAGAAATCCGTACGGTACGACCTGTTCTTCCTTGTTGCCTGTTGCCTCAAAATCCATGTTGCACTTTTCCTTTGGATGTGTTCTCTCCTTTAGCAAATGTTGTCTCTCTTCTCAAGCTCGACCTCTCCCAGCTCTCTCTTTCTCTCTCAATAAGAAATGAATGAACTACCCAAGAATGGGTGCACCCTCTTTCCCTAATCAACCTCATGAGGGAAGGTGAGGGGTTTTCTAATCTAACGGTTGATATTAGATTAGATGAGTGGCTGAGATTAGGTGTCTCTTCACTCACCCTCACTTTAGTCATAAAGTTATCTTTTAATTTGAATATCACAAATTAATTTGACTAGGACCCAAATTAGGCACTTTCTCCCCCTTAGGCGCCTAGGGAAGAGAAACACTTGCCTTGGTACTTTATTTTAATTAAAAAATTTAACACTCCATTTATACATTTCTAGCTCTTCATCCATTACAATACATTACCAAAAACCTAACCCTAACTTCATTAGGTCTTCCATGCATGAACGTGTGTTGCTTTTCCTTCCAGCTATCGCTTTCCTCGTACATGCCTTCTTTCCCAAAATCTCCTTTCTTTCTGCTTTGGCCTACTTCCAACAGGGCCCCAACACTGACATGTGGCTCATATCAAGCCACCTAACATTTGTGCACTTCTTCGATCACCTTAGTGATATTTTGTAACTTTTCCTTGAGCTCTGTTGCTTGTGTTTGCGCCTGCGCGGTATTCTCCTTGAGTGTGTCTACTATCTGGACTGCAATTTCGTCACTGATCAATACTGCGCACTATTCCCAGGTCTGTGCTATATGTGTCTTAGCTTCCTTTTCCTATGATATGACTTCTCCTACTCACTCTTGAAGAGGTTCCATTTGATCCTGATGCTCCTTTTTCTGTGTGTGCGTAGTGGTGAGTTTTGCGTTCATTTTCTTCATATCCTATGCCCCTTTGACGCACTCTATGATGGACATTGTCTTCTTATTTTGCTTGAGATCCTGGATAGTTGCGCTTATCCTTTCTTTTTCTTTGTACCACCATTGGACTTGATGATCCTCTTCTAGTTTTTTCCAAAGCTGTGTTGCTTTATCGAACAAGTCGGCTACTGCGCTGACCTGTTTCTCTATCTCCTGCAGCTTCTCTATTGCTTCCTTCTTCCTTTTCTCCCTTACTGCTAGTAGAGTGGTAGGTGTAAGAGACTTGTGTAGATTCTCAATTTCCTTCTGATATTGATCGATTTCCTACGCAATCTAATCAATCTTTTCTTTTGCTGTGAGTTCGTCACTCTACGTGGTCTTTGCAATCTTCTCATAAGTTTCGGCCACTTTTCGTTCCAATCCATTCTTGATAGTTTCAACGCTCCCACTCTTTCAGGTCTCCCGCTCCTCTCGGGTCTCCATTTTCAATGAGTGTGTTTTTTTTCAACAACAATGAGCTCCTATGCTCTTACAAAAATTAATGGTTGAATAACATTCAATGGTGTTACCTTCCCTTGTTGGTCATTTGGGCCATTGTTTCTTGTATAATTCCTAAATATTATGCCACCATGGTTAATTTTTGAAGTTATGCATCTCTGATGTCAGAAACAAATACTTTCCTCCTTGGGAAAATGATGCTAATGGGTACCATAGCTCTCATGTAGGATTCTAACTACCTTGATCTCGAAGGAAAAACCTTTGACTAATTACTTTCTTCATCGTATTTGGAAAACTGATATATCTAGAAATTATTGTAATTCTTAGCAAAAGATAGTGCAAGATGGTCAGGAAAAAGAATCAGAGGAAACGTATAGGCTTCTTGGTAAGATATTGCACAATGCTCTTCACTATGTGGTAACTTGCAACTCCTCCATTATTGGCTGGAAGAAAGATTGTCAACAATTTTCTTACTAGGCATGGGCATAGGAACCCATGAAGTTTCCACCATCCTTTCTTCCTGGAAAGGTCTACTAGGAAGCTACTACATTGGCTAAAATACACTTTGATTTCTTAGAGAAGCATGTTGATTTTTCATATTTCTCTCTAACATGTTCATATTATAGGTTATAACTTGCAATAAATCAACAAATTGTTTCGGTACCTTAGTGTTATTAGGAAAAGATTCCTTCTTCACTTGATCAGGTGTTATGACTTAGGGATCAAAAAATTGGGAATGAATGGTTTGTCCTTTCTTGGATGTAAATATATTTATTTCTAACTTAATAGTTCCATATTGGGCCTCCTCCATATTGTGAATATATTCCTCCCTGAGTAAGAGACAAAATAATTCATCATATCCCTTGATATAATATGTAATGTAAACTCATAACTAGGATGAAAAATTTGAGGAATACTAAAATAAATATTAAAGATAAATTCTTTTTGAATTCAAATACAAATTTATTCTCCTCTTTAAGCATAAAAGTAAGTTTAGTTAATAAGAAATAATTCTCCTATTTTTGGCCCCATTTTTCCATGAAGTTGTGTTGAAATGAATCCCATCCGTCAATAGAAGTATCAAGAACAGACTTGTACCACATTCGTGCACCCCCCTTGTTGGTTCTTACTTGAGTATCATGTCTGAGTTCATATTGAGTGACCTAGGGTTCGTGTATGTTCGGGGTTCCAACAAATCCTCTAAAACTATCAGTCCTCCTGGTAAACCAGAAGGCAATGTAGTGCACAGGGTGCACTGTGCAGTCTCAATCGATATATTCTTAATGGGTGGCTACAATACTCATGTGTTTGCAGCCTAGGATTGAGTGAGAGATATGATAAATGTATACTGAGAGTTCTATTTCAGCTTATTAACACAATACATTGTTATCATGATTTATGAAAGAATTATAATAACTCATTCATTTAGCTTATCAATATCTACTGAAAGACAATAAAGACACACATGCATTCAATCACATAACATAGATGTTACCATGGTTCACCCCCCTTGGGCTACGTCGACAAAGATATGGCTCTTATCTCTTTTATTATAGTCGCTCTGAACTACAGCTTTGCGCACTTTACAACTCTTCTCCGTCAGGTTAATATCTATTACGATCCATACTAGATCGTACCAAGCTCCTCATCTTGTGATATAACCCTCAAGATATACCCTCCTTAGTTCTCTATATCTCAATAGATTACAAGAGTAGGTCATACAACAAAACATCACATACCATTCACTCTTTGTATTCATCTCTCTATATATCTATCAAATCATTACAACAATCACCTCTTGTGCAATAATGACTATCCCCTCTCTAATACCTAGGTATCTCTATTTATACATTTTTGGCTCTTCATCCATTACAATACATTACCAAAAACCTAACCCTAATTTCGTTAGGTCTTCCATGCATGCGTGTGTGTTGCTTTTCCTTCCAACTGTCGCTTTCCTCGTGCATGCCTTATTTCCCAAAATATCCTTTCTTTCATATTTGGCCTACTTCCAACAGGCCCCAAACACTGACATGTGGCTCATCTCGAGCCACCTAAAATTTGTGAGCTTCTTTGATCTCCTTGGTGATCTCCTGGAACTTTTCCTTGAGCATTTCTCCTTGTGTTTGCGCCTGCGCGGTCTTCTCCTTGAGTGTGTCTACTATCTGGACTACAATTTCTTCACTGATCAATAATGCGCACTCTGTCCGGGTTTGTGCTATATGTGTCTTAGTTTCCTTTGCCTATGCGATGACTTTTTCTACTCACTCTTGAAGAAGATCCATTTGAGCCTACCTCTCATTTTTCTATGTTTGCGTAGTGGTGAGCTCTCCGTGCATTTTCTTCATATCCTTGCACCCCTTTGACACGCTCCGTGATGGACATTGTCTTCTTCTTTTTCTTGAGGTCCTGGATAGTTGTGCTTATCCTTTATTCTTCCTTGTCCCACCATTGGTCTTGATGATCCTCTTCTAGTTTTATCCAAAGTTGTGTTGCTTTATTGAACAAGTCGGCTGATGCTTTGACTTGTTGCTCTATCTCCTACAACTTCTCTATTGCCTCTTGCTTCCTTTTCTCCCTTACTATTGGTGGAGTGGTAGGTGTAAGATGCTCGTGGAGATTCTCAATTTCCTTCTAATATTAATCGATTTCCTGCACAAACTAATCAATCTTCTCTTTTTCTATGAGTTCATCCCTCTACGCGGTCTTTGGAATCTTCCATAAGTTTTGGCCACTTTTTGTTCAAATGAATTCTTGATACTTTCAGCGCTCTCTCTCTTTCAACGCTCCCTCTCCTCTTGGGTCTCCATTTTCAATAAGTGTGTTATTTTTCAACAACAATGAATTCCTACTCTCTTACAACAATAAATGGTTGAATAACATTGAATGGTGTCACCTTCCCTTATTGGTCATTCGGGCCATTGTTTCATGTATAATTCTTAAATATTATGCCACCATGGTTAATTTTTGAAGTTATGCATCTATGATGTCAGAAACAAATGCTTTCCTCCTTGGGACAATGATACTAATGGGTACCATAGCTCTCATGTAGGATTATAACTACCTTGATCTCGAAGGAAAAACCTTCTAATTACTTTCTTCGTCGTAGTTGGAAAAATGATATATCTAGAAATTATTGTAATTCTTAGCAAAAGATAGTGCAAGATGGTATGGAAAATGAATCAGAGGAAATGTATAGGCTTCTTGGTAAAATATTTCACAATGCTCTTCACTATGTGGTAACTTGCAATTCCTCCATTATTGGCTGGAAGAAAGAAGGTCAACAATTTTTTTACTAGGCATGGGCATAGGAACCCATGAAGTTTCCACCATCCTTTCTTGTTTGAAAGGTCTACTAGGAAGCTACTACATTGGCTAAAATACACTTTGATTTCTTAGATAAGCCTCTTGATTTTTCATATTTCTCTCTAACATGTTCGTATTATTGGCTAACACTTGCAATAAATCAACAAATTGTTTCGGTACCTTAGTGTTATCATGAAAATATTCCTTCTTCATTTCATGAGGTGTTATAACCTAGGGATCAAACAATTGGGAATTAATGGTTTGTCCTTTCTTGGTTGTAAATATATTTATTTCTAACTTAATAGTTTCATCTTGGGCCTCCTATAGATTGTGAATATATTCCTTCCTGAGTAAGAGACCAAATAATTCATCATATCCCTTGAAATAATAATGTAATGTAAACTCATAACTAGGATGCAAAATTTGAGGACTCTTAAAATAAATCTTAAATAGAAATGATTTTTGATTTCAAATACAAATTTATTCTCCTCTTTAAGAATAAAAGTAATTTTAGTTAATAAGAAATAATTCTCCTATTTTTGGCCCCATTTTTCCATGAAGTTGTGCTGATATGAATCCCATCCGTCAATGGAAGTATCAAGAATGGAATTGTACCACATTCATACACCCCCCTTGTTGGTTATTACTTGAGTATCATGTTTGAGTTCGTATTGAGTGACCCAAGGTTCATGTATGTTCGGGGTTCCAACAAATCCTCTAAAACTATCGGCCCTCCTGGTAAACCAGAAGGAAACGCAGTGCACAGGGTGCAGTATGCAATCTCAATCGAGATAGTCTTAATGGGTGGCTACAATACTCATGTGTTTGCAACCTAGGATTGAGTGTAACATCTGATAACTGTATACTGAGAGTTCTATTTCATCTTATTAACACAATACACTGTTATCATGATTTATGAAAGAAATATAATAACTCATTCATTTAGCTTATCAATATCTACTAAAAGACAATAAAGACACACATGCATTCAATAACATAACACAGATGTTACCGTGTTTCACTCCCCCTTGGGATACGTCGACAAATATCTGGCTCTTAGCTCTTTTATTATAGTCTCTTTGAACTACAGCTCTGCGTGCTTGACAACTCTTCTTTGTCGGGTTAATATCTATTAAGAGGAGTACTAGATCACACCAAGTGCCTCAACCTGTGATATAACCCTCAAGATCTACCCTCCTCAGTCCTCTCTATCTAAACAGATTACAGGAGTAGGTCATACAACAAAATATTACATACCATTCACTCTTTGTATTTGTCTCTCTATATATCTATCAACTTATTACAACAATCACCTCTTCTACAATAACAACTAGCCTCTCTTGAATACCTAGGTATCACTATTTATACATTTTTGGATCTTCAACCATTACAATACATTACCAAAAACCTAACCCTAATGTCATTAGGTCTTCCATGCATGCGCGCATGTTGCTTTTCCTTCCAGTTGTCACTTTCCTCGTGCATGCCTTCTTTCCCAAAATCTCCTTTATTTCTTCTTTGGCCTTCTTCCAACAGGCCCCCAACAATGACATGTGACTCATCCTAAGCCACTTAACATTTTTTTTCTTCTTCGATATCCTTGGTGATCTCCTGGAACTTTTCCTTGAGCTCTGCTTCTTGTGTTTGCGCCTACGTGGTCTTCTCCTTGAGTGTGTCTACTATCTGGACTGCAATTTTGTCACTGATCAATACTAAGCACTCTACCTGGGTATATGATATCTGTGTCTTAGCTTCCTCTACCTGTGCGATGATTTCTTCTACTCACTCTTTAAGCGGATCCATTTGCACCTGACTCTCCTTTTTCTGTGTTTGTGTAGTGGTTATTTCTATGTGCATTTTCTTCATATCATGCGCCCTTTTGACACGCTCTGTGATGGGCATTGTCTTTTTCTTTTTCTTGAGGTCCTATATAGTTGCTCTTATCCTTTCTTCTTCCTTGTCCCATCATTGGACTTGATGATCCCCTTCTAGTTTTGTCCAAAGTTGTGTTTCTTTATCGAACAAGTCGACTATTGTGCTGACCTGTTGCTCTATCTCCTGCATCTTCTCTATTGCCTCCTCCTTCATTTTCTCCCTTACTGCTGGTGGAGTGGTAGGTGTAAGCTGCTCATGGAGATTCTCAATTTCCTTTTGATATTGATCAATTTTCTACACAATCTGATCAATATTCTCTTTTGTTGTGAGTTCGTCCCTCTGTGCAGTCTTTGCAATCTTCTCATAAGTTTTGGCCACTTTCTTTTCCAATCCATTCTTGATATTTTCGGCACTACCTCTCTTTCGGTGCTCCGTCTCCTCTTAGGCCTCCATTTTTACCTGCTCGTATATCAATTCGACTGCGTCCTGCCCCGCTTCTCAATTGTGTGTTGTAATTTGGCTAAGACTTTGCGTGAATGAGATTGTACCTCTTGGGTAACACTAACCTGTAATTTGTGTAGAGATTTGGATGGTATCCATGGAAATACCAGTTGAAGTTGAGCTAAGTCATTTAGGGGTGTCTTCCCCATGATCTTGTCCATGCGCAACATGTTGGGTGTAATGTGGAATGTTGCACTTGGCTGCGGTATTGTCTGGACTGTATCTCGCTCCCTTGCTTCATATTCCTCTCATGTATGTGATGTTGACGTCCCCATTCCTATGCTAATGCATGCTTCCTGCACTTCCCCAATCTTCTTGAGGAATTGTCACATGTATACCAACTCATCCTGAATTCTATCTCTATTGCATACAACATTCTCAAAATATTCAGATGTACAATCCTAAACCATTTGGGCTATCATCTCTGAATCATCCTACGTGATCGTGTAATCTGGAGGTGTTCGTTGCACCTTCATATTCATGTGCGCCCCATCATCTGAGTAGTTGGTCTCTTATTTAGGCATAGTTCTTGAGTATTGGGACTTGGTGTGCTCCTCTGCACGACCTCATCCTATTTTTCTTGTTCTTGGGCCACCTGTGTATTGTCCTTCTTCTTCTTCTGGTTCCCCATCTTAGTTGTCCCTTCATTTATCTGCTTTGTTTTTGTCTAGCCCGTCCTTCGTTTCTTGGGCATTGGGACTTCCTCGGGTTCTGTTCCTTCCTCCCCTGTTTCATCCTCTGATGTCTTTGTAGGTATCTCTTGGGTGAGGAATGGAATCTTCCAGTCGTCCTCCCAATCCTGGATAACCATGTTGATGTCTCCCTCCGTGATGTAATAACGTAATTATAGCCACTAATTATTGGGGTCCTTCCTCGCCTATATCCACATCACATGATGAGTGGCCTTGAAATTATCTATGTCCCAATAGCGTGCGAAAACCTGTGGTGTTATTCTCCAGAGGTTGGAGATGGCCTCTTGTAGGTCGTGAAGCTATCCTTCAAATACAACTACGTTCATATTCCTATGCTTGGCATCTGGCATGATGCCAAGTGATAAATATCTTGCTCCCTAATTCAGCATGGGTCTAGTGCCGAAAAATGTGTAATTCGGTTCCTTCCATCTCATGAGGGATATCAACATGAGTAGCCATGAGTAATTGAATTTTGTTCCCATATCCTGTGCATCCTTGCAGTCATCCAGAAACAAATTCAAGATATAGGGTGCCTAGCTAACTGTGGTTTCCTTAGCACATTGTGCTACAACTGCAACGACCCCAGCTGGGACTTCCTCCCTACGACATTTTCTTAGCATCTTACAGGCCAAGATTTTTGCGGCCATCTATGTCGCAGCATCATTGATCCTTTTGATGATGATTCCTCGCGTCCCCCTATCAGTGTCGTATTTATTTTTCATCTCTTCCGCGAGTGCTTTCTCCTTTGGCTTATCATCAAGAAACTGCGCGGGATCCATGACCCGGGATGGAAGCCCTGTAATTTGTGCAATGAGATTCATGTCTATCGAGATGATCTTATCTAACCATATATCTCCACCATGCATGACTGCCATCAATTGTTTAACTTAACTGCTTGCGTACTCTCCTCTACCAAAGTGTGGTAGCTCTAGCAGACCTAAAATCCTTGTTTTCACCAATCCTGTTGCCCATTGCAGTGGTTGATCAATCGGTTCCCCAATTGGATTCATGCCCAAATTCTATAAGTATACCCTCTTTGTGAATTATGAGAACTTGTATGTGTCTGTTAAATCATGGTTCGAGTATTTTAGCTTCTCGACATGACCTAGCAAGTTTGATTTCACCCATACCCCATCTAGTATATGCGAAAAAACAAGGTATACGACAGGTTGTTTGCATGGTGACCTAGGTACCTGTTGCTTGTATTTTTTCGGTGGTGGTTGGCTCAAGGTTCCAACGACCATTGTTTTTACTTCGGAATACCATTCTGGCCAGCCTATGACATCTTAAATTGTTCCTTATGGAGGGTGGTTTGATACGGTTCTTTGAGATTCATCTGGACTGACTGTTGCTTCCTGATTCATCATCGTCCCATTGACTGTCAGAGCTGCTTCAGGGTTCTCTAGTTTTTCCTCCTTCTAGGTTCCTGTGCCCTGGTTTTGTTTCTCTTGTTCTTCTGCTGACATATCCACATTCACGCCCTCATGTGCTGGTTGTTGGGTTTCTTCCACCACAAGTATGGGGTTCATTGGTGTTGTGTCTAGTGATGGGATTTCGTCGATAATGAAGATCTATGCTGGCTTTTGTTTGCCTACCTCTGATTGTACCTGTGCCCTAGTTCTAACTCTAGAGTGTCTGACAGTCTGTATTTCTTCTTCTTACTTTCCATGGTGGTGAATTTTGATCATTTTCAAGTTCAATTGTCTCTGTAACCTCTGTGAGTTGCGCTCTATGCTTCATATGCTTTCTTGTTCTCTGTTTTTTCTAATCTCGCAATAGACTATTTTCTCCTGCATACATGTTTTGTATGGGCATCGCATGAATCTTGTCGAAGACACTACCTTAATCATGGGTTCAATGCACCTCTGGTTCCTTTCTACTTGCCATTACTCTCCCTTTCCGTCTCCAGTTGGCGCAATTAATGCAACGTCTCGTCGGTCCTCTCTAGCATTCAATTATGCATCACTCCATCATTTCGTACTGATTTTGTCGTCTTTGCATTTTTTGCTTGCTTCCATCATGACCTGGACTTTGGCCTTGATCAATTTATACAAGGAGAGGGAACAAGACCAGATTTCGAAATGCATATACCTATCATTTCAAGAGATGCATTTCGTCTCCTTGAATCTTCTACATATTATTCCTTGTACCCTGATATTTTTTATCCTAATATTGTGCAATTGCATGTTCCATATTACCTTGGAGAGAATTCAACATTATATAATCATGTACAAAGAGATTATCAAATATAAGATAAAGAGGGAAACAATTGTGCCCATGAACATATTAATTTTTATTCTCATCAATTATCCGTGGGTAAATCAAGAAATGATTTGAAAGAGTCTCAAATTGCATCTTCCATTGATTCATCTCAATTTGTGTTTCGAGAAGGATCTAAATTTTTTCATGATCAATTATTGGAGGTTCAAAAGTATAATCGGCCAAATATTACTACCAATGATGATTATTCAAAAATGTTAATCATTCCATTGAGTTCACCTCAAATAGTTAACCTTGAAATATCTAAGCTCAATGGAAAGTTTCAAGAGAATGAAACACTTATTTTTCCGATCGAGAATCATGATAAGTTCTTGCCATCTTGATCTGACCCTTTTACAAGATTCTTTCCTTGATATTCTAATACTTTATTCTCATCAAGAATATTTTTCGCATGTGAATTCTTTCAAACAATCCCATGTCAGTAATTGCATGTATTATGATAGGATTGCATATTGGTGGGAGTATTCATATACCGAAAAGTTTCCAGGGAATGGTAAGATTCTCTTCACTTTGTTTAGAGATCAAGAAGGTAACTTTAACACACTCATTTTATATCCTTCAGATGGAGAAAATATGGAATTAAAGGAAAATTGTCAGGAGGATGGGGCACTTCAGTCTAGGCCGAGGGTTATGTCAGGTCCCCGTAACTCTCACAAGCTTCACAATCTTATTTCTTCATACTTTTGTAACCCATATAATGACAAAATTGCAGAATGGATGGAGGGTTCATACAAAAAGAATGTTCTAGGGAATGGTAAGATCATGCTTGCCTTGTTTTTAAATGATGACGATAAAGGTAAGTATGATATATTTTTGTCATTTTTTTATATACTACCATTCTTGCTAGTAATTTTTTATTTTTCCATTGTAGGATTGGAGTTACTCCGATGGCTACATTGGAAGCATGGATTTACGTAGTATTTTGATTTGTTTAGTAGTTAGAGTAGGTTTAGGAGTAGGTTTTATTTTAGCTTTATTTCTCACTGTTTCTCTTTGTAATAATGCAGTAATGAACACAAGTGGGTGCACCAAGAGAACCATAATATGACTGTTGTCAGGGAAGTCCACTTCGACCCTTTCTCTCATCTTTTCAAAAACACAGTATCATCATGAAATTTTTTAAATGAAAAGTAAAGAGATAAGTAAATCTGAACTGTAAATTCAACCCTGACCCAAGGTGCCACGACTAGGACTGCATTCATATTAATGAGGATTTTTCTATTTTCTTTTAGACTCTCAAGAGATATTGTGTGTGATGATTTTAGATCCACCCTCTTATAAATATTATTATTATTACTATTTCATTTTTCTTGTTTTTAGTTTGTTTCTAAAAAATTAGGTATATGTCACCATTTCATTTGTGGAAGGAAAATCATAATTTTTATCCAAGAGAAATAACTGACTAATTTTTAAAGCACCATGCTGTAAATTGTTAAACTCAAATCAGCAGAAGAAAGTTCCTTCTCAAAATAGTGTTGATGGTTTCTTTTCAAAATCTCAAGAGGATAACAATTATCATTAATAAACTCTTAACGTTGTCCTTGTTTTTAAGAAAACAACTTGATTATACCTTCATTTCCTTAAGATGGTTTCTTAATAGGAATCTAAGTGTCTAGATCATGATAAGGATCATTTTAAGAAAACATATGAATGATATAAGAAAAAATTATGTTTGATAAAATCTGAAGTTTTCAGTATCACTCCGCTCTCTTGAATATCATAAAGTTTCTGCAAATTTGTAAATTAATTCTAGAGAGTTGAAAGCACTGCAAGGTGTGGGAAGTGTTTGTAAACTCATCGAGACATTGAACATGTTTGCTGGCAGTGGGTAAATGCATCCATGATACCAAGGTAACTTCGTCGGGGTACTGAATAGGCCTGCTGGCAGTGAAGCAATGTCGGTTCAAGAAAATTATCAGGTCTACCCCTTAAAATTAATCCATGAATAAAGATGTTCTTCATCATGAATGAATGACTTTTGGACAGGATAAAGGTGTTAGAGTGGGTTAAATGACATCCATGTCGAGGCTATGGATGCCTCATGGAAGCAATGGATATGTCAACAATATCGGAGTCAGTTGCATAAACATCGTTCCTCTCAAAATGTAGATCTTATACCAGATTACACTTTTGATGGAAACACATCTGATGTTGGACTATGTTATCCCCTGAGTTTTTCATGCTTGATGTGTTTTCAGTTGCTTCTCAAATCTTCATTTTTTTTATTCATCCTAACCTGAAATTTTGGTGATGCTGAGATAATTGCTTCACCCAGTAAGTCGACATTGTTGGCATTCCCACACGATTTCGTTATGTGAACAAAAAATTACATTATCTATAGCTGCCTTCACCTCAATCTTGTAAACATGATAATTTTGAGATGATTAATGGATTAGAAAAGATGTTCATTAATTCATTGTGTTTGAGTTTTCGTCTTGTTTTATGTTTGATTCATGATTGAAAGCATGAATAAAACGTGAAAACTTAGCTTCGTATTATATTCCTATACAAAGCATTCTTTTTAAAGGGTCATTGTTCTTATATACATTCTATATCTAACACTTGAATGACTTACCTTTTGAATGTTTTGAATATTGATATGATTTCTATATATTTAGTTGGTTTGCATTTGGATTATGAACCTTTTTGTATTAATTTATTTAAACCCTTTGCAAAAACTATGGTTGTGCTAGTAGTCATGGGAATTAATGCGCAACTATTGTACCCTATACTTAATCCACCTCGCTGGCACAATGAACTAATGATCCTTTCATTATGGTTTATAGGTTTTCATACTCTGTATGCGAGGTTTTCATTACTAGGAATGGTAAAGCTTCATGACCAAACCCTCGATTTTTATGCTATGATAACACACAGGCTTCGTTTTGTTTTTTGTCTCTTTACTACATTCCAATCTGTTCCTATCGCTCCTACCATCCAAACCTAAAATTGTTCTGAGTCATCCCTGTTACATTCTAGTCACGTTTTTTTATGGCTCATGTTGTTCATTTAAAGCCAAATGGCCATCAGGCATTGCTATCTCACAGTGATGCGAATCCAACCAAATAAACTAAAATTGCATGCCGGAGACATGTTTTTGCAGTAGTGGTCCTAAGCAAACTATTACAAATTAGGCCAAACCCTTTAAGAACCATTTCTAAAATGGGGTCATTTACCTTCATCGTGGGCAGATTCTTCAGAAATGAATCCACCTCAGAGGTATGTTTCATTTTCTGGACTGTATTTTCTCAGAAAATTTGTTTTGCCTGAGTTTTATTTTTCCCCTTTCCTCTCTGTGGGTGTTAAGATATGAAGAAAAAGGTTGATTTATATCATAGACATAAGCTAAACCCTGCTATAAAAGGCATGTGTGTTGATCCACAAGAGGACCGTGCTACCATAGATCAAACTTTTGTTGCTGGTCGAAACCCATTGGGCAAAAAAGCCACGGTTTGTTTTCATGCCTAGAAAGTCATTGGAGGAGGGTTTCAAATGTGCTAAAGGAAATGTTTCTTGTGGTTCCTATTCATGAGCCAACTTAGGTGGTTTTAAACAAATCAATTGTCAAAGGCAGGAATGCAAAACAAAGTAATTCAAACTTCACTTTTACAAACAAGAGGATCAAGCAGGCTGATAATGTAATTATCAAAAAACTCAACGAATTTCCACACCATCATAAATTCAAATTTGTCAAATTACTGAAGTAGTTAATAGTTGTTTATTTTTAGATTTGATTTTTAAAAATAAAAATAAAACAAATAGATTTTTATGGTTGATTTTTACTATTTTAGACTAGCTACAAAAGCTCGTAGCTTATCTTTTTCTAAAAATCATGTCTCTTTTAAATAAAAAAAATTAGAATTTATTTATGATAAATCTTCTAACTTATTCTTGTTTTCATTTTCAGGGAATAGTAGATTTAGATGCTGAACTTCTGGGGGAGACATGTTCGAGTTTGCTCTTGAATGATTAGTATTTCTTTTGTTTTCCTTGTAAAAACTTTTAATATTTTTTGAAGAAAAAAAAACAATTCAGTTATGAGTGGTTGGAAGCCCTCTATTTTTGTAATATTATTAATCTCATGAGATCTAATCCTATCCTGGGATTAGGAAAGTAGGATTTCAAAACACTTTAAATACTCTACATTTTGTAAAGGAGAGCATCTTGGCCTGGAACCAATTATGGACGAATGATTTTCAGGACTTTATGGAACAACTTATAGAATTTTGGCTTTAGACCACTGTGAATGTGGTTTCATTGATGTTATGTTTTCTCTTATATTGGGATATTAATATGTTGTATAGATTTAGTCTCAATGACATGTTATGTTCCATGATATTCATGCTATAGATGTCATTCATGATTTGTTGTTCCAGATGTTGTGACTGTGATCATCGTATCAATTTTAATATTAGGATTTTTCTTTGATGTTTAGTTGATGGATAAAATGAATGTGTTAGATAAATATTTCTCTGACTGTAATCATTTGCAATTATAAGATCACAAAATTAATATGTTTTCCCTGTCCTGTTCTTAAATCCCGACTCCCAATACATTCTTTGAATTTATTCAGGAAAATTTCAGTATAAACCTATTGCAGATTTCTTTCACAGGCGGGGCAGCTGGATGCTCTTGGTTCATACAGAGGCACAGACACATTTAATGAACTAATAACAGGTTATCTTCATCTGCTTCTAATTTTTGTTATTTTATGCATTAGTGAAACATGAAAGTTTCAAATTGGCTTTGACCATCTGTGCATCTTTGTTTCACAACTTAGTTAATTCAAGTTTTATATGATTTATAATTAGAATACAAAAAATATAAAAATGTTCTTTATTTATCTTCTTCTCAAGAACAATTATCTTTACATTGATTTTGAAAGTTTCCATTAAAACTTCCAACCTGTAAATTTTGTTCATAAGTGATAATTTTTATGTTTTCTTTTTCTGCTTAAATACATTTACAATAATTATATTAGAGTATATATATATATTATATTTTTCACATTAGTTAGTTTATCCTCTTTCTTTATTTTAGGACCTTAGATTGGATAACGGAGCCATTAAACCCGTTAGAACACATTACACCAAATGACTTCGGTTATTTTGACAACCCCGGACTAGACCTGTTCTTCCAGTTGATGACCAGTCATATTTGCTCGTCAACAGGTTCATTGGTGTTGTACCTGGTGATGGGATTTCATCGATACTGATGATCTATGGTGGCTTTTATTCACCTACCTCTGATTGTACCTATGCCCTGGTTCTAACTCTGGAGTGTCTGGTAGTCTGGCTTGCTTCTGTTTTATTTCCATGGTGGTGAATGTCGAGCATTTTTTGAGTTCAATTGTCTCTATAACTTTTGTGAGCTGCACTCTATGCTTCATATGCTTTCTCATTCTCTATCTTTTCCAATCTCCCAATAGACTATTTTCTCCCGCATCCATGTTTTGTATGGGCATTGCATGAATCTTGTCGAAGACGCTACCTTAATTATGGGTTCAATGCACCTTCGGTTCCTTTTTACTTTCCATTAGTATCCCTTGCCGTCTCTAGCTGGCGTGATTAATGAGGTGTCCCGTCGGTCCTCTTTGACATTCAATTCCACATCACTCTGTCATTTCGTATTGCTTTTGTCGTCTTTTATTTTCCTACTTATTTCCATCGTGACCCGGCCTTTGGCCTTATCCTCACCGATTTTGTATTCCTAAGTGTGCGTTCTCCTTCTCCCTTCGGCGCACTGTACCTCTGTTGGTACCGTTTAATATCTTGTTTTTTTTTTCAAACTACTTGGTGACTTTCAGTTTCTGGGTGGTTGATTTTCCTTGTACAGATTCAGTAGGCTCCCGTTGATCATCCCTCTAAGTTCTACACCTGCTAGGTCCTTCAACTTTACAACTCTCGCATATGTGACATTTTTTACTTCGTTCGGTCCTAACCAGTGCATTCTGAGTTTTCCTGGGTGCTGCATGGATTTATTTTCATACATCAATACTAAATCTCCTTCCTTGAAATTTTTCTTCTTGATGTGTTTGTCATGCCAAGATTTGTCCCTTTCTTTATGAACTTATTGGTAGAACTCTGCTAGGATCTGATCTTCCTCCATGGTCATCAATTGGTTTAGTCTCTCCTGTACGGTGCCTCGTTCCGTCATATGTGTAATTGTTGCTACGTGCAAACTGGGTACCAAAAATTCTAATGGAACCACTGCTTCTTGGCCATATACCATTTTAAATAGTGTGTGCCCTATCAAATTTTTGTATGTAGTCCTGTAGGCCCACAATGTTGTTGGTATTTTGAGGTCCCAATCATCCCTGTTGACATTACAGATCTTGGTCAGTGCATTGTCAAGGATTTTGTTAAATTCTTCTACTGTGCCATTTTCTTGTGGGTGATATGGTGTTCTCTTCTGATGATGGACTTCAAACTCCTCAGTCATAGCATTGATAGTGTTGTTAATGAAGTGTGTGCCTTGGTTTCTCATCAAAACTCTTGGGCATCCAAATTTAGTGATTACTTGCTCAAAGAGGAAGTGTGATGTTGTTTTTGTGCTACAATCCTTCGCTGGTGTTGCTTCCGCCCATATTGTCAAATACTATTTCGCGGTGATAATGTACCTTGCTCTTGTCCTTTTTGTTGCTGGGTTGATTGGTCCCACAAAGCCTATTGCCCATTTATTAAATGTATGCAATGTCACATGTGGTCATAATGACATCACATCCCTTATGTTGGGTTTACCAACCCTTTGACAGACAACACATCTCTAGAAGTACTCCTTCAAGTCTCTGTGAATGGTCGGCCACCATAGCCCTACACGTAATACCTTCTGTATGGTAGATTTAACTATGTAGTGTCCTCCTACTATTCCTTCATGGGATTTTGTTAAGAGTCTTGGTATTTCATGTTCTAACACATATCTTCGAAAGATGCTATCTATGCCCATTTTTTATATGTGTTATGTGATCAGTTGACAGTCTGCATCTTGAACTACTAGGTTTTTCTTTTGCGCGGTGTTATATTCCTATGGCGCAATACCTGTGCTCAAGTACTAAATGATATCTACAAAGTATTCATTAGATATATGGAATGAAAATAACTGTGCATCTGGGAAGTTGTCCTCTAAGTTCGTAGGTTCTTCTCCATTTGTGACCCTTGATAGGTGGTCAGGTCCTGCATTCAATTTTCTTGGCTTGAATATTACTTCGAAATCAAATTCATGAAACAGTAGTAACCATCGATAGATTCTCCCCCCCAACATTGGATTTTTTACTACGTATTTAAGGGTTGAGTGATATGTGAACATCTTAAAGTGTTTTCCCAATAAGTAATGTCTGAACTTCTACAGTGCATAGACCATAGCTAGGCTTTCCCTCTCTATGGTGTTATAGTTCTATTATGATTCTAATAGCCTTTTGCTCGCAAATGTTATAGGGTGATCCCGATCTCCCACTCCTGTCTGTGCCAAGATAGCTCCCAGTTCTATGGCTAGTGCATCTACATGTACGTGGAATGTTTTTTCCCAATCTCGAAATACTAGTATTGGCACGGTGACCATCTTTTATTTTGTATCCAGACTGTGTTGACAATCGTCGTTCCACTAAAATTTTGTATCTTTTCTTAACAGTTTCTCCATTGGTGCAGTAATCTGCGTGTATTCTTTGATAAGATTTATGTAGTATCTTGTGTGTCCCAATGTCACTCTTAGCTGACAGACTGTTTTTGCTGGTGGCAAGTTAACAATTACTGCAATCTTTGCAGGATCTACTAGTAAACCTTGTTTGCATACTATATGACCCAATAGTATCCTAAAATATGTTTTGAATATACATTTCTTTATGTTTAATGATATATGGCACTACCTACATATTTCTAACATCATTTGTAAGACCTCTACATGTTCTTTTAACAAACTATAGACTGTCCAATCATCCAAGTATACCTATAGAAATTGGTGGATCAATTCCTTAAATGCGGCAATGACTACTCTGGAAAATATTGTTGGTGCATTCTTTAGTCCAAATGGCATGACTTTGTACTAGTAGGATCCCCATTCTGTAGAAAATGTGGTCTTTTATCTGTCTTCCTGTGTTATTTTCATCTGGTGGTAGCTTGAGAATCCATCAATGAATGAGTAAACTTTGTGTTCTCCTATGTTCTCCAACACTTCGTCCATGAAAGGTGTAGGGAACAGGTCATGTAGGAATACATCATTCAACTTCCTCAAGTTAATGCACATCCTTATCCCTCCTTGTTTTTCTCCTAGACTACCATCAGGCTTATCCATTCTAATTCTTCAACTAGTTCTATGATTCCGGCTTCAAGCATCCTGTCGATCTCAACTTTGAATTTCTTCTTATATATCGGGTTCAATATTTATGGTCGTTGTCTGATTGGCCTCACTTTAGGTCTGAGTGTTATCTCCATTTCTCCTATCTCTCTTGCTATACCCTTCATCTATGTAAATGTTGTGAGAAACAGGTCACTGTACTCACGCAATAACTATGTTATGCTTTCTACTGTTTGCTCATCCTAGTAATATTCAATGATGGCCATTTTGGGATTGTAACAACCCTAGATGAATACATTCTTAGGGATTATTAAGTAAAATTTATTAAATAATTAATTGTCCTAATATGGTTTTAATTATACAATGATTATTATTAATAATATTAATTGATTATTTATTTATTAATTAATTGTTTTAACTTTTGATTAATTAATTAATTAATTAATTATTACATGTCACACTCAATGATATTGGTAATAACTAAAGGGGGGCTTAATAATTTTAAATTGTTTAATTAAAATGCTTTACGTATGCGGGAAGGGATAAGGCATTAAAGAAATGGATAAGATATTAATGAAGGGG
>SNQJ01S0006170.1:111660-150325 GCA_010110895.2 Picea sitchensis | reverse complement strand
GTCGGTTACTTGTTATGAATGTGTGAACCATGTTTCCTTTCCTTTGTACCATGAGATACCTTAACTTCGGGACGAAGTTTCCTGAAGGGTGGGTGTATGTAACAACCCTAGATGAATACATGCTTAGGGATTAATAAGTAAAATTTATTAAATAATTAATTCTCCTAATATGGTTTTAATTAAACAATGATTAGTATTAATAATATTAATTGATTATTTATTTAATAATTAATTGTTTTAACTTTTGATTAATTAATTAATTAATTAATTATTACATGTCACACTCAATGATATTGGCAATAATTAAAGGGGGGCTTAATAATTTTAAATTGTTTAACTAAAATGCTTTACGTATGCGGGAAGGGATAAGGCATTAAAGAAATGGATAAGATATTAATGAAGGGGGGGTAAGGCATTAAAGAATGGGATAAGAAATTAATAAGGGGGAGATAAGGAAATTAATGAGGGGGAAGAATCGGTGAAGAAGGGATAAGGAAGGGAAGGAGTTGGAAGGGAGATCATTCTACAGGAGTTGGGAAGGATTTTGGGAGCTCTGAGTATTGCAGGGAGAGTGAAATATTGGGAGATTGGATTGTAGCAGTGCACCGGGGTTGTTGGGGGTTTTGGGCACTGAGGGCCAGGATATCCGTTGATATCCTGGGGATAGGGAGCTTACCTAGTTGGCAGGGAGGACGGTTTTGGGTAGTGTTTTCCAGAAGTGGGAAGGAAGAAAGTGGCGGGCAAACACAGGTTGATAGCATCAGGTTCAGGTATTTACCAAGAATTATGCATTGATTTTTATTAATTTGTTATTAAATTTTGTTACTATGAAGAATTTTATTGTGAATGTGTTTAAAGAAGTAACTATTTAATTTTACTGTTGTGTTATAAATGAATGGTTACCTAAATTAATTCAGCCATTACAGGGATTCTCAACTGTCCCAATGTTGAATCTATTTACCTTGATCGACGCGAAAATGACTTTTGATTCTATGAGTGGACCCTCCACTTCTCTCTCACCTTTTTCTTGTTCAATCTTAATATCGCGCAGATCATCTTCATTCAGTGCTTCCTCCTGCACATGGTAACATGACAATATTTCTTTGATTGTCTATTTGTTCCGTTGTTGTTCTTCTTTTATGAGTTCGACTTTTGGTTCCTTGATGAATATCACTCCCCTTATTATTTTTAGAGATGCATCTATGTTTGGGTTCTCATTCTCGAATGAGAAAGTGACTGTAAAATTATGTTGCAATGTCGTCTAGATCGCAGTTCCTTTGCGCAATTCTTGGTTTGTATACCAATTCGCTGACATGCCCTCTAGAGTGTGTATGAAATGATGAGGCCATTCCTCTAGGGGTGTCATTTTCCACAACATTCTACACTTATCCAAGTGTTCCGCTAGTGCTCCCTGTCCATCATACTTCTACTGCTTGTTGTCTCTTTGTTCTGCGTCGAACCTTATGCACAGTAATCGCTTACATTGGTACCAATTTGTGATTGTCTCTTTGTGTGTGCCCCACCATCTTGCAAGTGTGGCCTTGAGTTCTATATCAATTGCTAAAAGTCTATCATTCTCTGAAACTGTGTGAATAATGTTTCCAAATCATTTATTCCGTGGAAACTGGGTGGTTCCCTTATCTCTGTGCCTACACATCTTACTAAGCGGTCTATTCGTGCACATCTTCTCGTGGAAAATTCGTGTAGCCTTTGTTTCTAGTTCTCTAAACCGGTATCTGATTATGTCGCACATGAAGTAATTATCTACCAATTGAGTATCCCCTCTGCAGTTGGGTTTATGCAATATTCATTGCGCGTAGTTGTTCTGTACAACTGGCTGATTTCCTTTAAGTCTAAGCAAATGGGTTATACAAACCTTTCTCCTTCTGATGGGTCTAATGGCGCGATGACCCTGTATTCACCTGACTCAAATGCCATTTTTCTTGTCTTCATATTTATTATGGTCTGGTTGTCAAAGGCCCAATCCAATCCAAGAAACATTGGATATGGTTTTGTGTCATCCACTATTTCAATTACTTCAAAATCTACTTTAATGTGCACTCCATCTAGGTCTATTGTCACTCCTTTCAGTTTACCAATTGGCGGGACTCTGTGTTGGTTTTCTATTTTCAGTTGAACAGGTGAATAGCCTAATGTGTCTTCTCCCATGCATTTCCATGTCTTATTTGGTAGTACATTAACCTCAGATCCTAGATCCAGTATGATATCTCCCATGTTGAAATCTTCGATGTTGGCATTCAATCTGAATTATCTACTTGTTCTTATCATTGTGTATAGGTGATTGACTATTTTTTGTTCTATATTTCCTTATGTCTCTATGCTACATATTTCTAATATGTTTTTCAATATTTTGACAGATGATGGATCATTTGATACTTTTACACGTGATTGCAAAAATCCATTGATTGTACTTACTTGTGCCATGGGTTGCATTTTGTTGGTATGATCCAGTAATAGAGGCATCTTGTACTCTGGTGCTTCCTTGCTTTGTTGCACAGTTGAAGTCGATGCCATGTCTTCCCTATGAAATTATAGCCTGGCTTGTTTAAATATCTCCTTCTCATCCTGTGTGTCGAACAAATTCCTTGGTTCTGTGTTCTTCTTCACCCACTGGTGTTGTACTGGATCTTGTTGGACTGCATCGTTCCCTGTTTTAACTCCTCCGTGAGTAACTATGTTGATGCTTCGTCCTTCATCCCTTGCTTCGGCTGAAATCCACTAAACATTTTGGTTTTTCTGGTTCATTTTCTCCTGGATCTTTACTAATAGTGTCAGACATTCTTTCGTATCATGGTCCGATGCATGAAAATACACACAAGTTATTGGTGGGAGTGGACATTCTCTTGCATAATGTCTTGTTTTTTGACAATTGTAACATACCATTGGTCCTCTACCTCGTCCAAATCCTCCTCTCGCTCATCCTCCTCCTCTATAGCCCGCTCGATCACCTATCAACGCATTATACTAAGGTGCATGATTGTACTGTGCGGTATTGTACTGAGGTTGCAGTGTGTTGTAATGTGGTTGAGCGGTATTATATGGTTGTTGTGCAGTATTATACTGCTGCTGCGCAGTATTGTATCAGTATGGAACTTGATTAAATTGTGGTGTGTCTTGCCCAGTCGTAATTTTTGCATGCACTCTATATGCATCAGATGTCCTCTCTCGTATCAAGTCCATAGTTATACAATATTTTTCATCGTGGCCCACTGAATTGCAAAAGTTGCAATATGAACTCTTTGGGACTGTCTGGTATTTCTGCATCATTGAGCAGTGATATGGATCATGGACCGGTTTCTTACAGATTTCACACCACATTCCTCTTGTTGGTAACAGATTTGACATTCATGTTGCCATATACTGCGCGAATGTTGGACATTCATTCTTGTGGTGCCCTTTTGTCCTGTATGTAGTACACCAAACGACTTCTTGTTTGTCCTTACTCTTGTTTTGATTTAGATGGAACATTAAGTTCTTCAAATCCTCCTTAAGTTCTTTGATGGCTGGGTCTGTGTGTTGATACTAGTTTTCTTCCAGTTGCAGGGCTGCCTGCAAAGCCTCTGTCCGCGTCTAAAACTTTTTTTGTCGCAATGGATACTTTAAGTGTGGTAGTAATGAATTGACGAATAGGTGCCTATGTTGCATATCAATCATGAGATATTTCAACTTTCCCTTCAGTCACTTGAATCTCTGGTCGATCTCCCACACAGATTCTGCTGGTTTTTGTTTGATTTCGATCATCTCATTCATGTATTGATCTTCTGAACTTGGCTTTTGGAACTCGTTTATCAAAAATTTCTTGATGTATGCAATTGTTCTGGTTGTCCCTGGTGGATTGTTTGTAGCCAAACTCATATACCAATCTAGTGTGTGATCCCTTAGTGTAATCGCTCGCTGTGGCAATTTGGTATCTTCGTCTGTGATCTATTTTGATTCCCAAATATTCTCATAGATGAAGAAATGTGTTTTCGGGTCCTCCGATACTTCTCCTTTAAATTCTGGTAACCTCATGGTGGGATCATGTCTTGCCATTCTGAACGTTGAACTACTACCTCCGCGCGGTGTAGATACTTGACTAGTGTTGCCTGAACTGGCTCCTCCAGTTGTTTTCCCTTGTGTACATGTACTTCCTATTGTCTTTCTTCCGAACTTCAGTTGTCTAAACAATGGTGTTCTCTTTGTTGTATTATTCACACATGGGTTTATGGGTTTCACACTGACATTAATATGGATAGGATTGCTGCCTTTTCTTCCCGTTCTTGGACCTCTCATATTCCTATCATATGTTGCACACAATATTTCCTCAATCTGCTCCACAACCCAGAGATCCTCTACCTCTTCCTCGTCGCTTTCCAAGCCTTCCCTTGTAGCTACAACTCTCTTCTTGGTATTCACCTTGTATTGGTAGGGTACTCCGCTATGTGTCTTTCCGTCTGTCACCATCATTCGCTTGATCTGGTCATTATCCATCATGATTGGGTTCAAGGTTTCCTCCTCCTTTCCCTTATCCTTTCCTCCTTCAATTTCTCATTTTTATTTCAGTGCATCCCCCATGCACGCAGGGAAGTTTAGATGTATGACTCCATTTTCATTACACCTTTTTTATATAGCATTATCTTAATAGAAGTATACAACAATCTAATGTACCTTCCTCATGGTCCACGTAGAAACTCTTGCTCTGCTGCATTGTACGACTTCGTTATATCTACTACAAACTCTGTTATAAACCCTTCTACAATATTGTCAAGCCAAAAATCTACTATGTGGGTGAATTTGTTGTTCAATCTTTGTAACTGCTCAATATGTACCGGGGTCCACTCTAACTGTTGGATCTAGTTCATTGTGTAGTTATCCTTCAACCTTAGTATCCACTCCTGCAATAAGTGTGGAAAATAACAGAAAAAGACTTCATACAAATCAGTAAACACGTGTTTCTTAAGATATTTGTGGGGTGTTACTCTAGGGTTTCTGTTATCTTTGTGTGCAAACTCCATCTCTTTTGTTCTTAGCCAACTTTTGATCTCTTCTTTTGTGGGATTCCATGGTCTCAACATCCCCTTCTAGTGGCTCATTGCTTTCTTCTCTGTTAGCATTCTCTTTCTCTGACTCCCATAGATATTACGTATCCTTTCAACATATCTCATCTACTCAATCCTCTACTGTTCCTACCAACGAAAACATAACCACTTGTTGGTTCTTACTTGAGTGTATTGTCTGAGTTCGTATTGAGTGACCTAGGGTTCATGTCTATTCGGGGTTCCAACAAAGCCTCTAAAACTATCGACCCTCCTGGTAAACCATAAGGCAACGCAACGCACAAGGTGCATTGCGCAGTCTCACCCGAGATAGTCTTAATGGGTGGTTGCAATACTCATGTGTTTGCATCCTAGAATTGAGTGAGAGATCTGATAACTGTATACTGAGAGTTAAATTTCATCTTATTAACGCAATACATTGTTATCACGATTTATGAAAGAAATATAATAACTCATTCATTTAACATATCAATATCTATTGAAAGACAGTAAAGACACTCATAGATGTGTTTGTAATTATCATCTGAGCCTTGAAACTCTAACTAGTAAAACTAACATTGCCTTCCATGTTGCCCGAAAAGGCTCATTGACATGGTGCACTTACAAGGATCCCAAATATGTAAGCATCTCTCTCATGCAGACCTCTGAATGGCTCCTAAAGAGTTGGAAGACTACTAAATTTAACAATTTTCCCCAAAAATGATGAACATGCCTCTAAAATACTTATGAAATCCTACCTCTAATCTCTCTGAAAACTTGTCTCCAGCTTGATGAAAGCTAGTTGGATCTAAACCCTCCATTTGCATAGGAAAATCTACATTGTCGTCATCATTTAACACATCAACGATTTTTTTCTTATAATATATGCTAAATATATGCATATTAATGTACATGAACATATTAATATTGTTAATGTGGTTATTGCTAGTATTAATATGAGTAAGTGACAACTTTTCAACAATTATTAATGTGGTTGTTACTAATATTAATATGAGTAACTAAAAACTTTTTACTAATTTAATAATGAGTCAATACATTCCTCATCATCACCATCAATACTATCATTAATGCATTGTATTAATGCATTGATAATCCTATATTTAACATTATAGGTTAAATATATGTTTATCAACCTATATAAATAATAATATTATTAAATTAATTAATATTAAAATTAATGTGAATAACTAACAATTTTTAGCTAATAATTAATGTGGTTGTTATTAATATTAACGTAGGTAACTAAAAACTTTTCATTAATTTGATAATAAATCAATAATATCATTAATTACTCACCTTCAACTAAGTCCATCAAAAATCTTTAATAAATAAATTCAAATATAAAAATTTTAATTAAAATAATTCATTTACAAAATAACCCCAATATTAACATATAGTCAAGTTCCACATAGTTCCCACCCACAATATTAGAAACGAAACAACCATTTTGGCCATTTTGTATGAGAAAAAGCCTTAAGTATAACCAATAGGTCCTATTATAGGTCCTATCATATGCCTTAGAAAGATATATTTTTAACACTATGACAAGCATACTTTTGTATCTAATAGAGTTAAAACATTTTAAACATTTTTGTGTCCCGATTGAATAGCATCATGGATTTTTATCCTTCCAAATATCGAAATTGTTCTAGGGAAATTGTATTAGAGAGGAAGTTATTTAGTCCCACAACCATCACCTTTCAAATAATATTATAAATGTAGTTGCAAGGAAATATAGTTCTAAAATCATAAAATGTTATAGGCTTATTAACCTTTGAAATCATGAAAATAAATGTTGAGTTGAATGATCCCAAAATGTTTCCATCTTGACCTCCTAGACCACTCTTAATAATTCATTACCTAATAAGTCAAAGAAACCCAAATAGAACTGTCCAACCATCATGAAAAATAATTTTTTTCTTATTAAATTTGAAAATGATAGATGATAAATCATGATGACCTCTCGTCCTATTATCCCACATATTGGCATAGTTTTGAATTTACTATTCTTTCACTTCAACTCTTTATCACTATCCAATTCATCTCACATCCAAATCCTTCTATAACAGAGTTCCAAACCACTATGTTCATACATCAGTGACCAATTAACCAAGTGATAGAGTGTAGCCTTAAGCATTGTTCCTCTCGGTGCTTACTTACCTTTGATCTCCCAATCGTTTAACCTCTTGATTCTAAGCCTTTCCTCCTTCAACGTGACGAGGTGATATAACAATGCATTTAACCCCAAGAATCATCTCTTTTATCATTGGTGCCTATTATATTAGACGTGGAATCCTATCAAGCGTCCACCTTCCATATAACATTGGCTATGACCAAGTGTTGGGATAATCATTGTCGTTGTTGAATTCTCTCTTGGTGAAATCCAACGATATTCTCGACTCCCGTATGTTGGCACTAACTCTCCATAGGACCAGGCAGTATGACCCGATGCTTAACACGTCATTGTCGGTGTTTTCCTTCCGAAGCAAATACATAGCTTCAATTGTTCTGATCCAAAAATATTTGACCCCACATTAAAACCTTCGCTCCAATAGCGTACTACCACGAGTCTTCTCTCAGAACGATCGATATGGTTCAGCTTAGACAGATATTTGTCGTTTATTTCTTGTCGAAGTTTTTTATCATTTGATCCTAGTCGTTGATCATTTCTCAAAATGGATAGTCAGAATTCATCTACGCGGTCGGAGTTAATATACTTTGGTGGTTTCAGTTAAGGATCAGATGTGTTAGATTCCTACTCTAAATGCTCTTCCAAGCGGTCCAATCTATGATAGAGCATGGTTGTTGTTTCCCCTTGGTGATGAACTATGTAGATTTGAGATGTGTCAGAATGGTTATGTGATAGATCTGATGATGATTACGATTGATGGTAGATATCCCTCTATAATTTACTCAGATGAATGGATCAAATGTCACATCAGAGTACTGTATTTGGAGTTTGACAAGAGACTCCAATAAAAGGACTCCAAAAACACATGGAACACCTCCTTCTCGGGGTTTGATGGATGACCAATATGAGTCATCAATTTGGTGAAGCTCTCTCTCATATCTAAATTCAACCATTGGTTTCTAATTTCTGCAGCTTCTTTAGATTACACTGAATTTTTCTTATTCTTCTTTCGATCCCCTGCAATTATGATTAATTCTTGCTCTTGATCTGACATCCACTATTCCTCCTCATCCACAAATGGATTTATCTTCTATTCTTCTAAGGGATTCGACTCTCGATTCACCTATGTACAGAGTAGAAACTTTGACTATGTCCATTCTTAATTATGCTCCAATTCACTACGAACTCGACTGACCCATTCTCTCCTTGGAGACATAAATCTCTTCGATGATCGAAGATTGATTTCGATCAATTTCTCTTATGCGAGGGTTTACTCCTGTGATTCGATCTGAACCTGCAAAAACATTGGTTAGAGAACAATTTAACGCATAGAGGGTCCAATATGGAATCAATAACTCAACACATGGTGTGATGATAATCAAAGATTCCAATAAACAAACATAATTCTATTAATGAATCTATACACAGTTTCCACAAGGCCTCCTCACCTTCTCTTGGAGTGATTTACTTTTAATTGGCCTCTATTTAGTCTGTTGGCCACACTTGGCCTCTTACACACTCACACCTCTCTCTGTCTCTGCCTATGCCCCTCTACTATCTAGAGGCTTGAAAATTTAATTACAAAGGATTCTAAAACAAAAATTTGGTTCAAATCCTAAAATCCTTCAACTATCAATCCTTAGGATCTCTCAAATCCCCAAATTCCTCAATAGATCTACAACTCACCTTAATATATCTCTAAATATTACAAAATCTCGACATATGCTTAAAAAATGCATATTTGATTATGTATTAGTTAATCTCAACTCAAACACCTCTATCGTAGGCCATTCTTTGAGATTCCAATAAAACATAAAAATTACAATAATTTCAAATTAGGGAACCCACTCCTTTAGTAATTCAAATACCCCTTAGGTCTAGTAAAAAAAGGTTGTTCTGGAGAAAAAATGTTGCTACATCAGACTCCCAGGGTTAAAATCATTCATGATCTCATGATCATGAGTCTTCACTTGTTGAAGTCCTCTTGGATCCCATAATGTTTCTACCACTGTTCATTCCTCCATCTATGTTTTCATTGCTCATTTACTCCTCTATCTTGTTTCATTTTTTATGCGAGAAACTTTCCAGGATCCCATACTTTGTTTGTAGTACCCTAGTTGCCTTGCTGATACAACCCTGCAAAATCAACTGAACTCTATTGCTTACCATCTTTCTTGCTTCATTACAGCCCTTATTAGGTATCTTCACCATCAACATCTGCATCTCATCAATGTCCATGCACATTCTATCTTCTTGCTGGTACATGCTACTACTCCTTGGCTGAAATTTACTATTGTTACTTTCCACTCGTTGTTTCACCTCTCGCTCATGCATAAGAGTTATAACATTCTTATTCAATTCTTTTTTGAATACTTCCTTTATAATATATTGATCATACCTTCCAACTTTATCCACTTTGATGTATTTCAATAAAACGCTTTCTCCTTTCAATTCTAATTTTTCATACTGAATATGCACTTTTTGATTTATTACCTTCTTCTCCAAGAATTCCAATTCATCGTGAAAATCAATTCATCACCCGTATCCATTGCCATCTAATCCTCTAATATTTCCATCTCTTCCTAAGGGTGTGTATATCCTCCTCCTTACATAAGACTTCCATCCATTCGATTCATTGGAATCTCTTTAAGTATGCCTTCATGAGGCAATTATCCATCTTCTATACTTGCATAACCTTTATGTGATGATGTTACTTCATATTCCTTCTGGTCAAAATTCGAGATCTGTCTTTTCTCCATGTTTTGAAAATAAACTCCATCCTCCATCTTCATGATAGCTCCAAATTAATTTCCACTATCATCATCTGCAAAACCTAAAACCATACACAAATTGTCATATTTTAAAAAAATAAAGCTCTTTATCCTCATTTGATATTTTTGTCATCACATCCTCATGATGATATTCAATATCCAAACAATCTGTGAGACTCTTAACTGGTCTCTCCTCAACATATCCACCATTATCTTCATCAAGGAAAAATCCTTGTTCTGGTTCACAATGGTGAACTTCATCTTCAGTCATCGGCCTATGTTTGAACTCAACTACTTTGAGTTTCTCTTCCTTCATCCAAGAAGTCAACCTGTGCTTCAAGCTCCTGAAGTTTTTCCTCATCTTCCTAGAAAACAATTGCATTACAAGAAACTTGACTTTCTTCTTCACATTCAAACTCCATCTTTATTTTTCCTCACTTTTCTATAACAACCTCATAATTATATTGAATCTCTCCTTTACCTCAACAAATTCTCTGTCAAATTCTTCTTGACTCATCTTCTTTCTACCAACTACTTTGGCATTCTCTTTCCTCTTGTTGTGGCTCTTCTCTTAAACTTTGACATGACCATCAATAGTCATCTCCATATCCTCCTTCTGTGAACTTCTCCTAGTCCACTATGAGTTTCATCAAGCCTCTGTAGCAAGTCTCCTCTACCTTCCACTCAATACCTCACCAAGTGATGCAGGAGCATCGCCAACTCATCAAGGAGCATTGCCATGACAAGCGAGCCAGCACGAAAAGAAATGAACAGCTGGACAAGGCAACAGAAAGTTTTTGAATTTTCATCCAAGAGGATGCACCAATGTATAAATGCACCATTTATGAAAGCACCTTTTGTGTGTTGTATCAGACCTCGAGCCATACGCTCATGTCTAAAATAGATAGGAGGCATTTATTAGATTTAATGCAGGTAGATAGATGTTTAAGACTAGATTAGACAGTTTTAGAGTCCGAGAGGGAAAACAGATATAGACACCCTCCTTTGTATCATTGTAACATTATTATTTAGATTATTATCAAGCATTCAGAAAAGAAGAGAGCCAACAGAGAAATTGTGAAGAACACCCATGTACAGATTTGAGTTAATAGAAGAGAGTCTTTGATTCAAATTCATGTCTGGTGTTGTTTCTCTGTGTGTATTGATTGTGTGTTGATGAATGTTTGTTTTCCGGTTATGCATTTGCTTTGGATATGCTATACATGTGATTTCAGGGTTTGAAACTGAAGTCTGAGAAGGAAGAGAATGAGTTTCAATTGTTTCTCTATCTGAGCCAGGAAATTCCTGCATAGAGTGCAGTCGAATTCATCCGCAAGGAGTGTGTTGATGAGGGCTTGATAGTTTAACTTTTGTCATTGTCCGCCCAGAAGTTGCTTTGGGTTGTCGCAACCGTGCAAGGATCGTGAAGGTTGAAGGAAGGAGAAGTCTCAGTTGTTAGTCTGAGCAAAGGATTTAAGGACTGTTGTTGCAGGAAGTGCACAGAGTCTGAAGGGTTCAACACTTGAGAAGTCGTCGAACGCTGAGCGCAAGGAGTGCGCAGAAATTCCTCTGAAGGAGTCAGAGTGAATAAGCTCAAGAGGGATAGAACCCTTGTGATATCATTGAAAGGGATCGTAGAAGGTTCGTGCCGAAGAAGGTTTCAAGCAGGGGCTGCGAGCGCAGGCTTGGAGAACAAGTCTCGATAGAGGCAGTTAGTCATTTCCAAGAAATCCTCAAGGAGGGGGAGTCAACGACCAGGATTCGCAGAAAGATTGGCGAAGTCCCGACAGCCGCTAGATCTCGTAAGAGTTGCGCACAGGTTAAACCTAAGCGTGTCAAGGAGGATCCCAACAGCCATCGGGATTTGGCTCATCGGGGAATCGGGGTTTGCGGAGACAGGATTTTTGTGCCTGCCAAAATCGCGATTAGCGATTTCCCGACGCAACTGGAGCCGTTGATCGTTGCGGGGACATGTGGCGTGAGGTCACTACGAAAGTGTGGGGTCCAGGCATCAGGGAGCAAAGGACAGGTTGCATCACAAAATCGGGAATCGGGGATTCACGAGGGGATCAACTCTTGACAACGAAAAAGATGATTTTCCGATAGGGAACTTCCCGACAGGAGACGAGAAAGGCACGAAGTGGATACTCTATCGGATTTTGAGAAATTGTGAGACCCGAATCCGCAAGCGCAGGACTCACGATCAAGTGAGTTCCGATTTCCCGATTTGAAAAAAGGGAGATCACAAGGAAGGTCTGTGGGTAGTGAGAACTTCCGATAAGATGTTGAAGAGTAGTTTAGCTCTTCGGGCCTAGGGAAAAGAAGGTCCTGGTGGTCGCGGGCATGCCCTGGGTGGCGTCTGCATTAGTGTGGTATCAGAGCTAGAAAATCTCTCTGTTTTCGGTAGCAGAGGGAAAGAGAAGATTTCACCATGCCACCCAGAAGGGAAAGACAATCACCTGATCCAGAGGACAGGTGTGTGCGGAGAAGAGGCAGGCCGGCAGGAAATCCAGAAATGGAGAGGCAAATGCGAGATCTCTGAGCAAGACTCGAGGAGATGGAGACAACACAGAGACGCAGGGTTGGTGCAGGGGATCTTAGTGATTCCGAAGTTGAAGAGGAAGTTGGACATGAAGAGGAGGTCACAGCAGAAGATGCATCAACCGAACGGTTGATGAAAGCTATCGCCCGAATGAGTTCAAAGACCAAAATGGATATTCTAGTTTATGAAGGGAGTCTGGATGTAGAAGAGTTGTTGGATTGGATTCGAGCTCTTGACACCTACTTTGATTATGAAGACATCGAAGAGGATAAAAAGGTAAGGCATGCTGTCATGAAATTAAAGGGACATGCAGCATTATGGTGGGACGAGCTTCAGGAATATAGACATTCCAAAGCAAAGCAAAAGATCAAAAGTTGGGATCGAATGATTGCGAAGATGAAGGCAAAGTTCATCCCAAGGGATTATCAAATCATGTTGTTCAGGCGAATGCAGAACCTGAGACAGAAGTTGATGACAGTGAAGGAATACACCGAAGAGTTTTACAAGATCAACATCAGAGCAGGTCATCGGGAGAGCGACGATGAGAAGGTAGCTAGATACCTGAATGGTCTGAGGTATGACATTCAGGATGAATTAAGTATGGAAACCATCCGAACAGTTGAGGATGCTTACCAGATGGCTCTGAAAGCTGAAGAAAAGCTGAGCCGAAAGCAAGGACAGCGAGGGTGAGGCAGAAGCCAGCCAAGAGGCAAGACAGTTGCCCAGGAGAAATATCAGAAGCCCAAGGAGGAATGGAAGAAACCTCAGGGTAAAATTGAGAGAGGTGGAACCTCACAGAGAAGGCCACATGTTGAACAGAGGGCACAACATACCGAGCAGGATGGCGGTTATGCTGACGCAAACACTCTTCCTCGTACTAGAGGTCGAGGTAGAGGAACGGGTGGATTAATCACATGTTTTACATGCGGAAAAAATGGGCACAAGTCATTTGAGTGTCTGGAGAAAAAGAAAGATGCAGGAGAAGCTCACATCACTGAAGCTCAGAGGCATGATGCTGAGAACGAAGATGCAGACAGCGGAAGATCGCTTGGAATGCATAAAATCCTTTTGACACCTGAGAAGGAGGTGGAGGATACAGCTCAGAGAAGCTGACTGTTCAGAACCGCATGCAAGACCAAGGACAGGAAATGCAAGGTTATCGTGGATAGCAGAAGCACTGACAATATCGTTTCAACCGAGATGGTGGAAAAGCTGGAGTTGGAGATGACTGATCACCCGAGTCCATATACAGTATCTTGGCTACAGAAGGGACATCATGTGAGTGTTACTAAACAGTGCTTGGTTGAATTCAAAATAGGGGGTTATAATGATAAAATCTTATGTGATGTTATTCCCATGGATGTATGTCATTTATTGCTGGGTAGACCATGGCAATATGACAGAAATGTGGTTCATGATGGGAGAATGAACACATATACCCTGGAGAAAAATGGGAGAACCCATAGGTTACTTCCGATAAAGGATAAGGAGGTGAAGCCGGAAGTAAACATCACAATACTTCTTATGAGTGGGAAGGAGCTTCTTACAGAGATGGAGAAGAAGGAGGACCCACAATTCTTTGTTGTCAGAAAGTCGAAGATTGTTCTGACTAGCACAAGAGTGGATGATTTTCCGGATGAGATTCAGGAACTGCTGGAAGAGTTTGCTGATATCATAGTGGACGAATTACCTCATTCGTTGCCATCGATGAGGAGTGTGAGTCATCATATTGATCTCATACCAGGAGCGAGTTTACCGAACAAGGCTTCGTACAGATTGACACCACAGGAAAATGAGGAAGTCAAAAAGCAGGTCCAGGAGTTGTTGGACAAGGGACTGGTCAGAGAAAGTCTGAGTCCATGCGTTGTTCCAACCGTGCTTAGTCCGAAGAAAGATGGAGGCTGGAGAATTTGCACCGACTCCAGAGCGATCAACAAAATTACCATCAGGTACAAATTTCCACTGCCGAGAATGGATGATTTGATGGATTGCCTGAGTGGCGCAAATTATTTTTCGAAGATTGATCTGAAGAGCGGATATCACCAGATTCGCATGAGGGAAGGTGATGAATGGAAGACATCATTCAAGACAAATGAGGGTTTGTACAAATGGCTGGTCATGCTGTTTGGTTTGACAAATGCACCTAGCACGTTCATGAGGCTGATGAATGAAGTCCTGAGGGAATTCATCGGAAAATTTGTTGTCGTATATCTGGATGATATACTGATTTTTAGTAAAACAAAGGCTGAACATTTGAAGCATTTGGCCATTGTGATGAGAAAGCTACAACAGGAGAAGTTGTTGATCAATATGAAGAAGTCCTCATTTATGAAGACAAAGCTCATTTATTTGGGTTTTGTTATTTCGGCAAATGAGTTGAAGATGGATCCGGAAAAAGTGGAAGTGATCAAGAATTGGCCATCACCGAGAAATATTTTCAAGGTGAGAAGTTTCCATGGTTTGGCTAGTTTCTACAGAAAATTCATTAGGAATTTCAGTGAAATTAGCGCAGCAATGATGGATACAGTGAAGAAGCGGCATAAGACTTTTCATTGGACAGCAGAGGCTGAAAGGAGATTCAATCTGTTGAAGCGAAAGATCACAGAGCAACCAGTGTTGGTGTTACCAGATTTTCAGAAGACATTCCAGGTGAAGTGTGATGCAAGTGGCTTTGCCATAGGAGCGGTCTTAATCCAAGAGGACAGACCAGTCGCCTATTTCAGCGAGAAGTTGGATGAAGAAAAACTGAAGTACTCTATGTATGATAAGGAATTTTATGCTATCATACAGGCATTGAAAAAGTGGAGGCATTACTTGATCCCAAAAGAATTTGTATTGTATAGTGATAATCATGCATTACAGTTTGTGAGTCAACAGGATAAGTTGAATCAAAAACATGCAAAATGGGTAGAGTATATGAAGAATTTTACATTTGTAATTAAACACATTTCAGGGACTGCTAACAAAGTGGCTGATGCTTTGAGTAGGAAATCTTTGATGTTGCGGGAGTTCCGAGTCAAAACATTGGGTTTTGAGAATCTCAAGGACATGTATGCCGGAGATGCAGACTTCGGAGAAGCATATGAAGCAGCTGAGAATCCTGTTCTCAGGGATCGGAGCCCATGGATAGACTACATGATCCAGGAGGGATTGTTGTTCAGAGGCAATCAACTGTGTATTCCGAATTGCTCCATGAGGGAGAATCTGCTAAAGGAGAAGCACAGTGGAGGCTTGGCAGGACATTTTGGCCAAGACAAGACTTTTGCGAAGCTGAGCGAATCATATTTTTGGCCGAGGATGCATTCAGAAGTCAAGCGATTTGTTGACAGATGTCGAATTTGTCAGCATTCAAAAGGGAGAAAGCAGAATGCAGGGTTTTATTAGCCATTTCCCATACCCGAGAGGTCATGGGAGGCGATAAGCATGGATTTTGTATTAGGACTGCCGAGGACGCAGAGAGGGGTCGATTCCATCTTTGTGGTGGTTGACAGGTTTTCAAATATGGCACATTTTATTCCATGCCAGAAGACCAGCGATGCGACCCACATCGCAAACTTGTTTTTTAAAGAGGTTGTTAGACTTCATGGATTACCGAGGAGCATAGTTTCGGACAGGGACACCAAATTCATAGGGCATTTTTGGAGGACCTTATGGAGGAAGCTAGGAACTAACTTGGCGTTTAGTTCAGCTTACCATCCACAGACAGATGGACAGACAAAAGTAGTCAACAGAAGTCTTGGAGACTTGTTGAGGAGCTTGGTAACAGAGCACCATAGCAGCTGGGACAATATGTTGCCACAGGCGGAGTTCGCGTACAACGATTCAGTGAATTGGAGTACAGGCACAAGTCCATTTCAGATTGTGTATGGGACACAACCGAGGGGAGTTTCTGAACTCAGGGAGTCAGAACAGGCTGCGACTAACAGTGCTAGTACAGAGGAGTTTGTTGAAGTGATGAAGGAACTTCACGGTAGGGTGAAGCAGCGACTGATTGATTCAAATCAGGAGTACAAACGTAGAGCAGATCAGCACCGGAGACAACTTCAATTTGAGGTTGGCAATCTAGTTCTGGCACATTTGAGGAAGGAAAGGTTCCCAAGGGGGACATACAACAAGCTGAAAATGAAGAAAATTGGGCCATGCAGAGTCCTGAGGAAGTTGGGAGAAAATGCTTACGAGATTGAATTGCCGGATGACATTGGAATATCTTCGACATTCAATGTTTCAGACTTATATCCCTATAAGGTTGAGGAAACAGGAGCTGGAAGTGATGAGCAGCTAGGAATTCAGTGGCAAAAGAAAATGTCGATTGCAGAAAGGCCATAGATGGAGTGGATACTTGACAGAGGAGTCAGCAAAAAGACCAGACGGAAACAGTATTTTGAATATCTGGTGAAATGGAAGAATCACCCAGTGGAGGATGGTAGCTGGGAGACAGAAGCAGTTATCCAAAAGCATGGATAGACCGTGCAGGAGCTCATGGACAGGAGCCCATGAAAGTTTTCAAGCTGAGGAGTATGATGCAAGAGCATCGCCAACTCATCAAGGAGCATTGCCACGACAAGCGAGCCAACACGAAAAGAAATGAACAGTTGGACAAGCTAGCAGAAATTTTTTGAATTTTCATCCAAGAGGATGCGTTAATGTATAAATGCACAATTTATGAAAGCACCTTTTGTGTGTTGTATCAGACCTCGAGCCATACGCTCATGTCTGAAATAGATAGGAGGCATTTATTAGATTTAATGCAGGTAGATAGATGTTTAAGACTAGATTAGACAGTTTTAGAGTCCGAGGGGGAAAACGGATATAGACACCCTCCTTTGTATCAATGTAACATTATTATTCAGATTATTATCAAGCATTCAAAAAAGAAGAGAGCCAGCAGAGAAATTGTGAAGAATACCCATGTACAGATTTGAGTTAATAGAAGAGAGTCTTTGATTCAAATTCATGTCTGGTGTTGTTTCTCTGTGTGTATTGCTTGTGTGCTCATGAATGTTTGTTTTCCGGTTATGCATTTGCTTTGGATATGCTATACATGTGATTTCAGGGTTTGAAACTGAAGTCTGAGAAGGAAGAGAATGAGTTTCAATTGTTTCTCTATATGAGCCAGGAAATTCCTACATAGAGTGCAGTCGAATTCATTCGCAAGGAGTGCGTTGATGAGGGCTCGATATTTTAACTTTTGTCATTGTCCGCCCAGAAGTTGCTTTGGGTTGTCACAACCATGCAAGGAGCGTGAAGGTTGAAGGAAGGATAAGTCTCAGTTGTTAGTCTGAGCAAAGGAGTTAAGGACTGCTGCTGCAGGAAGTGCGCAGAGTCTAAAGGGTTCAACACTTGAGAAGTTATCGAACGCTGAGCGCAAGGAGTGCGCAGACATTCCTCTGAAGGAGTCAGAGTGAATAAGCTCAGGAGGGATATAACCCTTGTGATATCATTGAAAGGGAGCGTATAAGGTTCGTGCCGAAGAAGGTTTCGAGCAGGGGCTGGGAGCGCAGGCTTGGAGAACAAGTCTCGATAGAGGCAGTTAGTCATTTCCAAGAAATCCTCAAGGAGGGGGAGTCAACAACCAGGATTCACAGAAAGATTGGCGAAGTCCCGACAACCGCCAGATCTCGGAAGAGTTGTGCACAGGTTAAACCTAAGAGTGCCGAGGAGGATCCCAAGAGCCATCGAGATTTGGCTCATCGGGGAATCGGGGTTTGCGGAGACAGGATTTATGTGCCTGCTGAAATCGCGATTAGCGATTTCCCGACGCAACTGGAGCCGTTGATCGCTGCGGGGAAACGTGGCGTGAGGTCACTATGGAAGTGTGGGGTCCAGGCATCAGGGAGCAAAGGACAGGTTGCATTGCAAAATCGGGAATCGGGGATTCACGAGGGGAGCAACTCTTGACAACGAAAAAGCCAATTTTCCGATAGGGAACATCCCGACAGGAGACGAGAAAGGCACGAAGTGGATACTCCATCATATTTCGGGAAATTGTGAGACCCAAATCCGCAAGCGTAGGACTCGCGATCAAGTGAGTTCTGATTTCCCGATTTGAAAAAAGGGAGATCACAAGGAAGGTCTGTGGGTAGTGAGAACTTCTGATAGGAAGCTGAAGAGTAGTTTATCTCTTCGGGCCTAGGGAAGAGAAGGTCCTGGTGGTCACGAGCGTGCCCTAGGTGGCGTCGGTGTCACCAAGCCTCCTCTTTAGCTTTGGCCTTTTGGTATCACTGGCTCACTCCATTGGAACCTTATGAGCACTCCCATTCCCTTATTTTTCTCTACACCTACTCATACTCCTATGAGAACTTCTATTGTTCTCCTCACTTCCAATCCTCGGCTGAAAGAATTTACAACATCCCTTGTTTCAAGGTTGTTCTTTGACAATCTCCTACACTTTCTCTCTGTCACAACTCTATTGGTTGTCAATGGATGCCACCATTCCTTCTCCTTCTGTTGGTACCTGCAATCATAATTAGATATTAACCATATTTAATTATAAAAACATTTGACCAATACCTTCAATATCTATTCCAAGATCTCGTCTTGTCAGTATATTTTCCCAATTCTGCTTATGGACTAGAATTTCTCGATCGTGAGTAATCCTTTAAGAAAATATATATCCAATTTATTTTTCTTCCTATCTGCACAATTCTTCTCAAGTTCTCTTCTGATAAACTTTCTCTCTTTCTCTATATCCCTTACAAAATTTAAAGGATAATTTACTTGCTCTGATACAAAAATTGATAACCTCCCTATCTGTTATCCAACATTTCGGCAAAGTTGTGAATTTACTCTACTCACACTTAATCTCTTGATCACTGTCCAATTCATCTCGCGACCCAATCCTTCAATATAAGATTTCCAAACCATTATTTTCATACACCAGTCACCAATTAAATAGGTGGCAGAGCATGGCCTTCAAAACTCTTCCTCTCAGTGCTAACTTGCCTTTGAGCTCCCAATCATTTAACCTCCTAATTCTAATCCTTTCTCGCTTCAATGCGACCATGCGTTATAACCATGTGTTGAACCCCAGGCATCAAATTGTTTATCATTGGTTCCTATTCTATTATATGTGGCATCTCATCAAGCACCCACCTTCCATATAACCTTGGCTATGACCAAGTGTTGGGATAATCATCGTCATCATTGAATTCTCGCTTGGTGAAATTCGACAATATATTAGCCCCGAAAATAGTCTCAGCTTCGATATGCTGGCAGTAACTCTCCATAGGACCAGGTTCTATGACTTGGTGATTAATGTGTTGTTGTTGACATTCTCCTCCGGAAGAAAACAAACAACTTCAACTATTTTGATCCAACAATATTGGACCCCACATTAAAACCTCAGCTCCAATATCATGCTACCACAGGTATTTTCTCAGAACCGTCGATTTGGTTCACTTCGGATAGATCTCCCTTGATGATTTCTTATCAGAGTTGTTTATCATTCAATCCTTTTCGTTGATCACTTCTCAAAATGGACGGACGAAATTCATCCATGTGGTCAAACTTAATATACTCTGATGGTCATATTTAAGGCTCAGATGTGTCAGAATCCTGCTCCAGATTCTCTTCCAAGAGGTCCAATCTATGATAGACCATGGCCATTGATTCCTCCTTGGCAATGGATAATGTAGATTTGAGATGTGTTAGAATGGTTATGTGACAACTCCAATGACAGTTTTGATGGACGGTAGATATCCGTCTATAATCTACTATGATGAAAGGCTTAGATTCCACATTGGAGTACTCTATTCTGAGTTTGACAAGAGACTCTCATAAAAGGACTTTGAAAACACATGCAACACCTCCTTCTCAGGGTCTAATGGATGACTGATATGAGTCGTCGATTTGGTGAATCTCTCTCTCAAATCTAATCTCAATTGTTGGTTTCTAATTTTTGTAGCTTCTTTATAATACACTAAATTTCTTTGATTCTTCTTCCAATCCCATGCAATTACGATCAATTCATTCTCTTGATCTAACAATGAATGCTCCTCCTCATACACAAAGGGATTTAGCTTCTATTATTCGAAGGGATTCAACCCTTTATTCACTTCCATACAGAGTAGAAACTTACACTCTTTTCATTCGCGATTCTTCTCCAATTCACTACAAACTTGAACAACCCAATATCTCCTCAGTGACATCGATCTCTTCGATGATCGATTTCTATAAGTTTCTCTTGTGTGAGGGTTTACTACCAAGATTCTATCCAAACCTACAAAAACACTAGGTAGAGAACATTTTAACTCACAGAGGGTCCAATATGGACTCAATAACTCAAAAAATGGTCTTATGATACTCATAGATGTCAATAAACACACAAAATTATATCAATGAATATGTGCACAGTTTACATAAGGCCTCCACTCCTTCTCTTGGTTTGATTTACAATTAATTGGACTCTATTTGGTCTACTAGCCACACTTGGCCTCTTACACACTCACACCTCTCTCTATATCTATCTATGCCCCTCTACTACCCATAGGCTTACAAATTTAACTACAAAGGATTCTGAAACCATAATTTGGTTCATATCCCAAAATCCTTCAACTATCAATCCCTAGGATCTCTCAAATCAATAAATTCCTTAAGATAACTACAACTCAACCTTAAGATCTCTCTAAATATTACAAAATCTCAAGATATGCTTAAACAAGGCCGATTTGATTCAATATTAATCAATCTTAACTCAACAAGGTCTATCCTATTCAATTCTTCTAGATTCTAATAAAACATAAAAATTACAATAATTACATCTTAGGGAACCAACTCCCTTAATAATTCAAATACCCTCTAGGTTTAGTCAAACAAGGTTATTTTGGAGGAAAAATGATCCAGCATCAAATCATCCTTAGATATATCCTCATGCATATCATTGTTATCGTCTTATTTCACCATTTGAGGAAAGTATGAAGAAAAATTGATAATCTGTCCAATATGGATTCATGTTGCCTCTTTCTAGATATTACCAAAATGTTTCACACCTAAATCTACAAGTCCTTGAAATTCCTAACAACAACCCCTTCATCATTTGTCATCTCCAAATTGGTATTAGTGTTTTTCTAATGGTTAGAAAATTTATTAAAAAAAAATTGTATTTGCATCCCCAAACTCTAGCCAAGTATCCCTACCTTTTCATCTCCATTAATCATCTCTATCTTCCGAAAATTTCCTTTTATTTTATTCTATCCTAGTTAGGATCCTTAAAAAATTCTAGCTGTATTAATCCTGGAAATATCACTTATCTCAAATTCAATATCCTTTAGATTTTTGTCTCTATTCCTATGTCTTTCACCTACCCAAGAAATAACCTTTTCTTTAATATATTTTAATGAAACAATAATTTGTTCACTTGTAAAACTCCTACAACTTTAGTTGTAACACTTCAATTCTAATTTCCAATCTCTTGGAATTATTCCTCCTATTCAAATTAAATTTGAAGGTACTCCCTAGGTTTTGGATATTTTTTTCCAATTGTAAGAAAAATGGGGAATGGTCCAAAACCCTATCATCCTTGATACATGGCCTACACTTGTTCATTTGTTACAATAATGGAGTTGAGACCAAGCACCTACTAAAGAGGATTCCCTTGAATATGAAGGCATATATTATGGGGATGTGATTAAACCATCAAATTAAACCAACCCTGTATCACAATAAAACCACTTAAAATCACCCTTATTGTTTCTCTTTGAGTAGTCTTGAAGAGATTTAGGACCCTTATCTTGAATTGGTTGGGTTTCCCCAAAAACAGTAATATGCATAAGGGATGGAATATCATGTGAATCTATGAACTTACCCAAATAATTTATATTTGGAAGATAATTCTATGCTACCATGTCCTCGTTCCCTTATGGTCCACATTCCCCATTAGCACCACCAGTTGCAACACCAACCAGTTATTGGCTCAACAAATTATGAACTGATAAATTGAGACCCAAATATTTAGGTGTCAGTGACATATATCAAAGTGGATCCCCTATGTTTGGATGAATATCAAATACCTTTTCCAATCCATAGTCCTCCACCCTAGAGGATACAATATACTTTACACCCTTCTTTGATTAAACCCCATCCACAAGCTCATTTCCTAATGCCTTTGTCATCAGATCCTCAAAATTTGAAGTTGACTTATTCCTCCAACCAAACCTCCTAAATAAATATGAGAGGTCCTATATGAAATAAATGTATCGATGAAAACAAATACATACTAACAACACTTTTGAATAATCCAATTTTTGTGTATAAACCCTCTCACCAAAAATTATATCCAAACTCTCAAATAGACCTTCTAAAGTATTGATTTCCACCAAAGATCTAGAAAACAACTACCTTCAATTGATTTTGTATGATTTTTCGACCAAATACTCTTGTCGAGTCAATGCCCCAATAAATAAATAAAACCCCATGAATCCAGAACTCAATTGGGAGCCCTAGGAATTTGACACATACGAGGATAACCAAAATCACCTCCAATATGGAATGAAAACATGGGCACCATGGTGGAAGTGTCAAAAAATATATGAGATTTTAAGAATCACTCAACACCTACCTTTGAGATAAACACAAAATTGATCCAACCCTCAACAAGTAAATGAAAATATGTACCATATCCAATTAGTAGTGCCCATTTGGATTGTAACTAGTCATTCAACGTATCCCTCGCCATTTGTCTCCCCTAAAACTTTTTGACTAATTTTTTTTCAAGTAAGCTAGGATATTATTCATATGGATATCATATCCAACCACCATCCTAACAACTCCCTCCTCCTTCCAAAGTACCCTTCTCTACTTTCTATCAATATTCACCCCTCCAAATATAGGATCCATTTCAATGGAATTCCTACAACTAGATAAACATCCCAGGTCTAGTTTTCCATATAAAAAACCATCATCACCAACCTCATTCTCCTATACAACACTAACCTCCCTCATATTTTTAAAAGGGAACCATAAACCCTAATATTTTTTACAATAGTCTCTACTTGAACACTCTTACTCATCAATTCATTAAGACTAAATCCTACATAGGTGTTATTCCTAATTTCACCAAAGGAAGTGTCAGACACATTGAATCCCCTCACTTCAGAAAATACATCCTCACTTACATTTGTTGTAGAACAATCACTAACTCTACAAACTTATTCACACTTCTCCTCCACGTCAACATAATCCACCATATATGAATTTTCCAAACTCCTCTTATACTCCATCACAAAATGTGATACGCTGGTTTGGAGCCCCAAATTAAATAATGTATTTTCTTAATTTATGAAAGGCCAGAGTGCCCGAACAATTTTAAGAGGCCAGTGTGCCTAGGATATGTAATGTTTTGATCATTATTACTAATAAATACATTTTGCAGAATTAGGAGGTATAAAAATATCATTTCAATATAAGAATGTATATTCAAGATATGGAAGTAGGAGAGGGAGATTACAGTCATGATAAAGAGGCCAAAGGACAAAATATCAGTGTTGGTAATGCAGAGATAGAATCAAATGGACACAACGGAAGAGGGGAGAAAGAAACATTGATAGAGACTATGAGAATCCTAAGAATAGAAGTACAGAGCTACAAATAAGACAATGAGAGGTTGATAAGAGAACACAATCATATAAATGCTCAAGTTATTGAAATCTTAAATCAATTTCAGAGGCAAACAAAGAAGGGATCAAACTCAAAACAAGAGGAAGAGGGAAGATATCATGAAAGAAGAGATAACTACAAAAGAGTTGGTTATTCAAGAAGTGATAGAAGAAATCATAGACATCACTCACCTTCTCACTCAACAAGGAAATTTTATGCATCATAATATTCCATAGGCAGCTCAAAAGTGTCTCTTGTTAGGCACCAAAGATGAAGACATCAATTGGATAGTTTTCAAGGAGAGTTGAGGTAGATTAAGCCACCATCCTTTGATGGTGAAAGAGAAAGTAAATATGATGCTAAAGCATGGTTTCTTAGAATCATGAGGTATTTTCAATTGCATAACTACTCATCAAACCTAGAATCCATAATTGCCACATACCATTTACCTGGGAAATATGCTATGTGGTTGGATCAGCTGAAAAAATTTGAGCACATTAATGATAGTAGGATCCCTTGGAAGAATTCAAGAAATATTTTCAGAGGGAGTACCTTTCCGAGAAATTCTATTACAAGAAAATGCAAAATTTCTCTGAACTCGGGCTAGGAAGCACGACCATGGTAGAGTATGAAAAGAAGTTCCTAGGATTTCTAAAGTATGTGGGGCTTATAAAAGATGATAAAGTGAAAATACATAGGTTTTTAAGTGGACTTCCATCCTTTATAAAGAAAAGACTCAATACGAAGAACCCGATACTTTGACTGAGACCATTAGAGAGGCTAAGTATTTGTATGAGAAAGGAAAGGGCATAAAGTCATTGTAGAAATCTTGGAAGGATAAGAAGAAAGAGAATTTTTATCAGAGAAAGAAAGGATTCTAACCTCCTTTCAACAAAAATAGCCCAAATAAAAATCATCCCCACCAGTATGCTAAGGATGAATCCAAGAGAGAAGACTCCTTGGGAAAAAGGGGAAGACCACCAATCCGATGTTGGGGATGCAAAGAAGATCGCTTGTACAAGGATTTCCCTCACAATAAAGAAACATTTAAGACCATGCACAACATCCAAGAGGATACAACAGTAGAAGACATGCGAAGAATATATGCAGTCTTAGATGATCGACAAGTAGAGTACCAATCCAATATTATCGAGGTGGAAGGTAATATCATTAATCTTCCTGTTGCTATTTTAATTAATTCATGAGAAATTTATTGTTACATTGATCCTAAAATAGTGGATAGATTACATTTGGAGAAAAGTAAGATTGAAAAATCAAGTTTGGTTCAGCTAGCCACTATAACCAAAAGAAGGATCAATGAGATGGTCAGAGGTTGTTCCATAAGGTTTAACAGAGTGAATACTAATGTTGATCTAAATATTATAACATTGGGTTATTATGATATTCTAATTGGAACGGATTGCTTGGAAAAGCACCACGTTGTCCTAAATTGTCATAAAAATACATTTGCATGTCTTGATGAAGAAAGAAAGCAGAGCACTGTGAAAGAAGTTCCAAGACCCATTTATATAAGGGACATTTCATCCTTACAGATGAAGAGATGTTTCAAAAAATGATGTCAATTGTATGAAGCCCATGTGGAGGAGCCAGAAAAGACAAAGGGGCCAAGCCTTTAAGATTTTTTGGTACTAAAAGAATTTGAAGATCTATTCCAAGAAATACTAGGGTTTCCACCAAAGAGGGAGATAGATTTCTCTATTTATTTAGTACCGGGAGCTACCTCGGTATCAAAAACACCTTACATAATGAGTACACCCTAATTAAAATAGTTATAAATGTAGTTGGAATAATTTTTGAATAAAGGGTACATACGTCCAAGTGTTTCACCTTAGGGACAACTAGTACTCTTTGTCAAAAAGAATGATGGAACATTGAGGTTGTGTATTGATTTACGACAGTTGAATAAATCCACTATGGAGAACAAATATCCTCTGCCCAAAATTAATGGCCTCTTTGATCAGCTAAGAGGGCAAAATATATTTTCTAAGATGGACTTGAGATCAGGATACCATCAGGTAAGAATCAAGGAAGAAGACATCCATAAGAAAACCTTTAGAACTAGGTATGGGAATTATGAATTTGTAGTGGTGCCACTTGGACTGTCCAATTCACTAGTTGTATTTATGTGCTTAATGAATGGCATATTCAGAAATTATTTGGATAAGTTTGTCATAGTATTCCTGGACGACATACTTATCTATTCTGAGTTAGAGGAAGAGCATGAACATCACCTAAGATTTGTATTGCAAGTGCTGAGGGAGCATCAGTTGTATGCCAAGCTTAGTGTGTTTTCTTTTTACCGAGAACGAAGCCATTACTTCGAACACATTATTTCAGAACAAGGTATAACAGTGGATCCAGAGAACATTGAATCCATTAGAGGATGGACAACACCCAGGAATGTTTCAAAAGTTAGATATTTTATTGGATTAGATGGTTACTACAGAAGGTTTATAGAAGGGCTCTCTAAGATTTCTCATCCCATCACTTCTTTGCAAAAGAAGGGAATTAAATTTGAATGGGCATCTGAATGTGAAGAGAAATTTAATTTGTTGACATAATTACTTACTAGTGCACCTATTTTAAATATTGATGACCCAAGTGAAAGTTTGTGGTATGTAAAAATGCATGCAAGGAAGGACTTGGTGGAATTCTCACTCAAAATGGACATGCCATTGGTTATGAGTCCAGAAAGCTTAAAGAACATGAGATGAACTATGCCACACATGACTTGGAAATTGTTGCCATTGTTCATGCATTGAATATGTGGAGACACTATCTCATGGGGAAGAGATTTGAATTAAGAAGAGACCATAGTGGTCTGAAATATCTTTTTGAACAACCAACTTTGAATGCCAGGCAAATGATATGGCTGAAATTTTTAAGTGAATGCAATTTTGACATCAAGCATATCAAAGAAAAATAAAATAAAGTTGTTGATGCACTTAGTAGAAGAGCATATCTCATGCATGCTACAACAATTAATATGCATCAATTATATTTAAAGAGCATAATTTAGATGTTTTTGTTACATATCAACATTACCTACATGTAAAAGAAAGATTACAACAAGAAAATGTACAATAGAAAATTAAAGAATATGAGATGAGGGAAGATGGATTACTTATGCATAAAAATAGAATTTATGTTCCTAGTTCTAGAGAACTTAGGATTTTGGTATTAAAATAAATGCATAATGTTTCGTATGTTGAACATGCAATTGCATGGTATTACCAGAAAACAATTGTAGCAGTAAGAAGCCAATTTGTTTTCCCAGGAATGAAGAAATATGTTGTTGATTACATTGCTAGATGTATGGAATGTCAGAGTGTGAAGGTTGAGCATAGGCACCCAACATGTTTTCTACAACCATTACTGATTCCACAAAAGAAATGGGAAGTGGTATCCATATAACTAAATTTCCTAGGACAACAAAACAACATGATTCAATCATGGTAGTGGTTGATAAATTGACAAAGGCTAGTCATTTTGTTCCGATAAAAATGACTCTTACCGCAACTAATATTGAAGAAATTTACATGAGGGAGATTTGTAGGTTGCATGGGATACCTAAGGAATTTTTTTTAGAGAGAGATACAAATTTTACTTCAAATTTCTCGAGGGGATTGTTTAAAGGATTTGGTACAAATATGAAATTTAGAACCACATACCATCCACAGTCACATGGGAAGATAGAAAGAGTCAACCAAGTAATTGAAGATATGTTGAGAATGCATGTGATGGATAAGCCATCTAAGTGGGAAGATTACTTTCACTTGGTTTAGTTTTCCTATAATAATGGGTATCAAGATTCATTTAAAATGAGCCCATTTGAATCCTCAAATGGTAGGAAATGCAATACTCCAGTGAGTTGGGACAACCCAACAGATAGAGTGGTACTTGGTCCAGAATTGCTCAAGGGTATGTAAGACCAGATGGTTAGAATTAAGAAGAATTTAAAGGTAGATCAAGATAGACATAAAATTTATGCAGATAAGAACATGACATATAGATAATTTAAAGTAGGGGAGCATGTTCTTTTAAAAGTGAAGCCCAATAAGAGCTCTTTGAAGTTGGGTAGTTTCACAGAGCTAGCAACTAGATTTTGTGGTCCATTTGAGATATTGGATAGAATAGGGCCAGTTGCATACATGTTTGAATTGTTAGTTTCCATGAATGTGCATAATGTATTTCACGTTTCTTTACTAAAAAAATATGTACATGATCCTAACCATGTTATTTATTGGCATCTGATTTAGGTAGAAACAGAGGGAGACTTTCAAGTCTAGACAATGTAGATATTGGACATAAAATTCAAAATGCTTTGGAATCGAGTTACATAGCTGGTAAAAGTTTAGTGGACCTGCTATGGTATTGAAGATGCTACTTGGGAGCATGAAGATGCTATGCGGGCAGAGTACCCACAACTTTTTGAATAAATTTTGAAATTTTGATTTTTGTTTTGTATATGCACTAACGACAATGCCAAATTAATGGGGAAGGGAAAGTAATACCTCAGTTTTGAGACCCATATTAAATAATTTATTTTGTTAATTTATGAAAGGAAAAAGTGCCAAAACAATTAAAAGATGCCAGTGTGCCAAGGAAATGTAATGTTTTGATTATTATTAATAATAAATACATCACTGGCTACTAGACGAACAAGGAAAAGAGTTATAGGGGGATATGATTCCACAAAAGAGTGAGATTGAGGGGATAAGTGTTTATTTTATATTTCAATTTACCCATTTTTTTAATGGACAATGTCGGTTACTTGAGCTTCTTGGGGGAAGGCCATGTGGTTATTTAATTCCAATAAATACATAAACCCATTTTTTGGTATGTTTGGGGGGTTTACTCACTCACTCATTGTTCATTGTTCATTGTTCAGACTGTTCATTATGTTCTCTCTCCATTCGTTATTTCATCCACTCTTCATTCCTCATTCATTTTGATCTTGTCTTGGGAAAGAAAAACAAATTGTGGAAAGGAGCCATGGTTTTGTTGGAAGTAATGACTTCTAGTGTATTCCATCCATTAATTAATGCATGCATGACTAAGAATCATTGGCATGTGTTAATTTTTTCCCACAACTATGAATCCTGAGAGTCCTAGCATGGATATTCTTGACCAGATGCATTGGATCCTTCGATGGAGGTGGACAGCCTGAGGGACTACATGGTAGAGATGAGGGTCCATTCACTTTGGTTGTGCAATCTAGGTAGAAGAGAGACGGTGTACTTTGGATTGTTGTGTGTGATAATAAGCCTATGCGAGCTTGAGTGTTCACTGGTTTGAGAAGCTGAGTGACACTCTGGAACCATCCTTGTGGATTCATATCCCTGGCTTGTGGGTGACATTGTTGTTGAGACTTGGAACAACAATTTCTACGGTTGGGTGGAATGTCCTTGGTCCACAACCAGTTGGTGATTCATCTAATCAAAGATAAGTTATTTATGCCATGTGTTTCTCTACTTATACATGTATTCCCCTTGTGTATTGATCAATATCTATGAGATTTGCATTTTGTATGTGCTTGATTGTTGGTTATTTCTATGCATGACATGTTTAAACATTTGTATACTGTAGCATGAATCTTGATCTCTGCATGTGGATATTTCATGCCTCTTAATTAATTAAAAAATTATTAGAATTTGAAATTAGTTCAAAAATATGTTTTGAAGTACCATTCCCAGTATGTGGGTGGCTAAGTAAGTTACACAAAATCCCTTCTTTGATTGTCCAAAAGTGAACCAATATCATCCTACATCTTTACTGTAGGGATAGATGTTCCATCACCATTACACACCTCAAGCTATCTCTTGATCACTATGCCCTTCCATTAACTATTTTTTTCCCATTGTATGATTAATCCTAACAAACCATATTGTGAAAATATATCAGTACAAAATGTGTACTAGTAATAATTTCTTGTTTTTTTCCTACTTGAGTTAGAATGGGAGAGAAATAATATTTCAAATAAACAGGTTCAATATATATTGTTGGCCCTTGACCAAGTTTTGGGAGATCCTTGGTCAAGTTTGACCTATTTTGGGACTTCGACAGCCTGTCGAAGGCGTAGTGCAAGATGAAGCAGAGATCGCGGGGTATTGACCCCTTTTTGGGATTTGGGATTATCTAACAGGTATGGGATGTCGGCCCATGGGTTTACCCATGTTTAGGCATATTTTGTAAAGTATATATAGATGACTAGGAAATGTAATGAGAGAGGTGATAGGAATAGCTAAGTGCTAAAGTTGGATCTATGTGATCAAGATTGTAAGTGCTATGTGCATACTGTGTGAGACTTGTAGAGCTAAGTGAAATTCATTGTAAGAGGCTATGGAAGGTTGTGTGCTTAGATCTACTCAGGAAAGGAGGATCTACCGAGCTGCACAGATCTCATGTCCTATGCGAAGTAAGGTTTTGAGGCTTTTTGCACGTAACCTATTGAAGAATATAATAAAGAAGAAACATTGGTGGACATATCCCCAGGGTGGGGGTGAACCACGTATATGTTGTGTTTCTATACTTTGTGCGATGTCTTGATGTGTTTATGTCTTTACTTGCTAAGTGATTTGATATAGATAGATAGATCTGTTTATGATTTGTGCTAATTATGTATATGTAAGTTAGATTGGAGTTATATGAATGTGCTTAGTGTCTAAATCCATTATATCTAACCTACTTATCTATGATAAGTGCTTAAAGACATCATATCTAGATGAATGATGTGATGCTTTGTTTTATCTATGAAGTAGATAGTGGTTGAATATTGATGAACTATCAGTGCTAAGTGCTCTATTAAGTATTACAATCACAGATTTGTGTCCCATATAAGATTGTAGACACCTGAGTCCTGCAACCACCCCTGTCTCTACCTCGGGTGAGACTTCATCTGGTTCGCAGGTGTTGTCGAAATGGTCGGTAGTTAGGGTTTTTTTGGTGTGATGTTTTAGAATTGAACCTTGGGTCTGGCCTTGTTCCAACAAATGGTTCCGTTGTTGGGACATGAAACAATGATTGCTAGGAACTGAGAAAGAAGAAGGTTTGTGAAAATATCTTACCTGAGTCTATGATTGTTGGGAACTGAGGAAGAAGAAGCTTTGTGCAAATATCCGACCTGAAACTATGGAATCTCTCTGCGTATATATGTCACTGTAGTGCGCAGTACTCTACTTAGTTTAAGAAGCTCTGTGCTGAAGAAAATAAGTTCGATCAAAAGAAAATAGGTAAGATCTAAAAGCTTTGTGCTCTAAGAAAGGTAAAAGTGATAATTTCTGATTAAAAGAGGTAAGATCTGAAAGCTTTGTGCTATGATAAAGGTAAGAATAGTGAAAAAATATAGATCTGAAAGCCTTGTGCTCTATAGAAGTAAGATAAGTGGAAGTTTTTGTTTCTAAAGTATGGATCTAGGTATGTTTGATAGAGTCTGTCCTAGCTTGAAAACTAGGGCACTAATAGATGAAAGAAGGTTTGATATGCGTAGATCTGATAAGAATAGTGAAAGATATGTTATACCTATGCATACAAAGAATGTTTGGACTAACAAGTGGATGCAAGATCCTATAAAGAAATGTTTGTGGGTTAGCTACTATGACCCTAGCACGCAACATAAAAAGAGTTGGGAATCATTTAAAAGAAAGAGAGGATTAACCCTGTGTTATAGTTGCAGAAAACCAGGACATCTTGCTAAGGAATGCCCTGGGAGAAGACCTAGTTGTCTTTGTTGCAAAGCTATGGACCATGAAGTATTGGATTTCCCTAGAATGATTGCTAAGCTTGAAGGAATGAACATGAGACAACAAAACCCTAAGACAGATCCATAAATGGTAGAACCCAAGAAAAAATCAAAGAAAGTATTGCTATAGATAAAAGAAACCCTGAATGACCACTGACATGTTAGTTTATCAGAAATATTCAAAGAAAAAGAATGTCATGAAGAAAGAATAGGAGACTTCGACATTGACTTTGTTTTGGATGAGGAAACACAGGTGAATGTCATGATAGAAAGAACTGGGGAACTTTTAGGGAAGCCAATTATGACTCCTTCATTGGGAGGACTAGGTCTATTTAGAGGAAAGTTGATAAACCTATGTGGAAATCTCACCCAGACATCTATGAATGCCAATGGAACTTTGACAGAGGAAGATTTTGAGATTATTAAATTTATTGAGAAAAATGCCCCATTTACCATGTTACTAGGAAAACCTTGGATTGAAAGAGATTAGGCCAGAAGGAAAAAAGAAAAATAAGTTTTAGCGCAGAAGAAGAAAGAGTTAAAATATTTCATGACTAGAAGGACCACACACTTAATTGAAGAATAGGAGAACAAATTGAAGATATTTAACACCAGAGCCCCAGATGTCGAAGTTGAAAGAACACTAGAAGACCCACAGAAGATTGAATCACCTATTCCAGATAAAGAAGAAGTATCACTCTCGACTCTTAGGAAAGAATCTCAATAACGCGAAATAACTATGCCAAAAGAAGATAAGAATCAGAATGGAAAAAGGCATACCGAGACGAAGCTCACTGGAAAGAAATCTAGAAAACTAAGTAAGAAGAGAGCCAAGATCGACAAGTTACAGAAGGTTCTAGAGGGATCTTCGCAGAAGGAAAATATGAAAAATTGGAGCTTCGCTGGGATAACAGAGCAGTGTCACATGGCATTTCGTCATGGCGAAGCAATATAACCATTAGACCAATATAATTGTTCCCATATTTATTGTTTGATATAGATATATTGCAACGAACACAATAATACAATAAAACAATAAAAATAAGATTATATTAATGATTGTCTGGAATACAAAATACTATAAAATGCAAAGCACACAAGCTAGCTAGAATGGTGGTATCTTATCTTGAGAGAGAGATGTGTTGGCTATGCTCATTCGCAAGAAGTTGATTACAATGAGACTCTAAAGGCTTTTTTAACATAAGTCACAAATGATAAAACCCTAAAAAACCAAACCCTGACCCTAGAAGATGAAAATAGAAAAGGTTTGTGGGCCCCAAAGGGAGTAGTTGATACTTCAACTTATCAAAGGTAAAACTTTTGCACACAATGTCCATTCGGGGTGCTCATTACCCCGTTCGAAAGGTATAGCTAAAGAGTACATGTTCTAAATGGTCCAATACATCCCAATAAAAATATATAGGGACATCCCAACAAGAATATATTAGGCAATACCAAGTAAAAAAAACTAGCATTTAGGGCCTCAAAATGGCCCTGGAAGATTGGGACCCAAAAAAATGTAGAAAAATTACTAAGATGGAAACTGTAATTTGAGCCAGTAGAATAGGTGGGAAACCACCGATGTACACCTAGATCAATATTTTCTCCTTAGGAATCAATGGTCTCCACTTCATCAATTTCCTCCATCATATGGGGAAAATTTTGTTAAATCTGGCTCTTGGTGAGCCACTTCTCCCATTGAAAAAATTTCCATGCTTTAACAACTAGATAGAGTTGGATGTTCTTCTGGTGGGTTCCCTTCATATTGGTGTCCATGATATGATCAACTATCACCTTTTCAATGTATTTATTATTGATTTCTATAGGGTCCAAGTGTTGGACCATGTCTGAAGTGTCAAGGAGAGGTGGAAAATATGGTCAAAGCAGTTACACATTAAACAACAGGTGTAAGTGAAGGAAAGGAGGAATAATTAATTCAAAATAATTATCACCCACAACCTTGTTGATGGTGTAAGGCTCATATTGGATTCAATGTATCTTTCAATGGGGTCTTGTGAGGCATTGTTTCTACTAATGCAACCATACCTTATCTCCCACCTGAAACTTATGTGGTACTTGAAGTTGATCATGGAATTGCTTGTACTTGGAATTGGATTTCTACAAAATATTATGAACTTGTTGTTGGATGTGTTGGATTCTCTGAAAACAATTGGCTACTCGATCAACCTCGGTCCGAGCATAGGAAGACTCTTCCTGTTCAACTACAATGGGAAGAGCTATGTCAATGGGGGGGCAATCGTTGGAACCCAAAGAACAACTGAAAATGGTTGTGGCCAATAGAGTTGTGGAGGGATCTGTTGTATCTATGTTGAACATAAGGAAGGATTCCATCCCATGTGCATGGATGTTTGGAATTTCTCATCCTCAAAATATGGAAAATCATCATTTTGACTATGTTAATGTTTAATCCATTATTATGGATGTTTTCATTTCATTAGATAACAATAGCATAATCCAAGATCACTGAGAAATACACAATCACAAGAGACACAACATTTATCCTGGGAAACACTCTAGGGGAAGAAAACCCAGCAAAAATTCCTTAATATAGATAGCCAATACAATGCCAAGAGATCTCTATGCTAAAACATAAAGTCCTCTCCCAAGATATGCACCACTCTCTCTCTCCTTTGCCAGTAACGGATTAGAACTTGTCTCTCAAACTGAGCAAGTTAGTTATGTCCAAGTGAGGCACTAGCCTCCTTTATTTATACAAGTCTGGAACATGTGAAGTGTCTCTTCACTGGCAGGGCCAACTTCTCCAACTGGATGGGTAAACCCACCTTTATTATATTTCTGTGTCTCCTTATTAACTGCTGGGGCCGACTTCTTATTCTGCCTATTATAATTGTCTGTTGACCAATCCACAAAAGGGGATTTGGTCCTATTACAATAACCAACATGATAAATCCACAATGGGGATTGATCCTATGAATAATATATCAATAATAATAAGAATACTCTTTGCAGTTACAATATTTCAACACTCCCCCTCAACAAGAAGGGTATTCTTCAGTAGCATCATGCGAGAGAGAGAGGACAACATCAGTGACAACATCAAATGGGAGGACAACATCATCAACATCATCTTGGCTGGTGTATCTATAAATCATCGGAAGTTTTCTTCATCAGTAGCATCATCATTCTCAAAGGAATTCCATCATCATCTGCATCAATATGAATTAGTATAAAAATTGATACATCATCATCATCATAGCACAAGGCTGGCTCATCATAATACAAGATTGGCTTTACGTCACAACTGTCAAGCTAGAAGCTCAGTGATTGTCTCATCTCATCGTCTTGCTTTACATCACAACACTCAAACTGGAAGCAAGATACTCGTCCTGCTTTATGTCAAAACCATCAGGATGGAAGTAGGATACTAGACTGGTTTTACATCAAAGCTATCCAGCCGAAAGCTCAATGCTAGTCTCATCATATCATCTTTCTTTAATTCTAACAACTCGGTCAGAAGCAAGGAACATCTCATCTTTATTTACGTATGACACTGGGTCAGAAGCAAGGAACATCTCATCTTGCTTTACGTCTGACAACTCTGTCAGAAGCAAGGAACATCTCATCTTGTGTTACGTCTGAAAACTAAGTCAGAAGAAAGGAACATCTCATCTTGCTTTATGTCTGACAACTCGGTCAGAAGCAAGGAACATCACATCTTGCTTTACGTCTGACAACTAAGTCAGAAGCAAGGAACATCTCATCTTGCTTTACATCTGACAACTAGGTTAGAAGCAAGGAACATCTTGCTTTACGTCTAACAACTAGGTTAGAAGCAAGGAACACATCACATCTTTATTTACGTCTGACAGCTAGGTCAGAAGCAAGGAACATATTGCTTTACATCTGACAACTAGGTCAGAAGCAAGGAACACATCACATCTTGTTTTATGTCTGACAGCTAGGTCAGAAGCAAGGAACATCATCACATCTTGCTTTACGTCTGACAGCTAGGTCAGAAGCAAGGAACATCACATCTACTCCCCCTTTCGAGGAAGGTCCTTTCAGACTATGCCAAGCTTATCTTGGAAGTACTCAAACTTTACACGAGATAGAGGCTTGGTCAACACGTCAGCAACTTTTTCATCCGTGCTAATGTACTGGAGCTTCAAGGCTCTTCTCTGTACCATGTCACGGATGTGATGATAACGGATCTCTATATGCTTCGACTTGTCGTGGAATACAGGATTTTCTGTCATCTTTGTGCAGCTCTGATTGTCACATAGAATCATGGTTGATCTCATCTCCAAATCAAATAGGTCGTTCCGCAACTTTCGAAGCCATATAGCTTTGCAGCTAGCAGAACATGCAACAATGTATTCTGCTTCCATTGTGCTGAGAGATATACTAGATTGCTTCCTACTCTGCCACGAGATCATAGCTGATCCCAAACTGAAACAACATCCTGAAGTGCGTTTCCTGTCAGAAACACTTCTTGCCCAATTTGCATCAGTATATCCACTCAATGTGAAATCATGATCTCCATCATAGCTGAGACCATAATCTATCATATCTTTGAGGTACCTCGTCACATGTTTTGCAGCCACTAGGTGAACACGTCTGGGTTCTACCAGAAATTGACTCAAGGTGTTCATGGCAAAACAAATTTCTAGTCTGGTGTTCGTTAGGTACATCAGCGATCCAATAATCTATCTATACAGTGTGGCATCAATCAATTCTGACGATGTATCGACCAACAACTTCAACTTTGCTTCCATGGGTGTATTCATGGGCTTGCATTCCAGCATATCAAATCTCTTTAAGATTTTGACCGTGTACTTCCCTTGGTTAAGGAAGATTCTCTTAGGACTCTGCCATACCTCAAGACTTAAGAAGTAATGCATTAGGTCGAGGTCTTTCATTTCAAATTATGAGGCAAGTCTCTTTTTACATTCGGCAATGAGTTTTTCTTCTCCAATTAAGAAAAAGTCATCCACATATAGCAGTAATATTACTGGCTCATTATCCATAATTTTGAAGTAGATATTTTAGTCTGCTTTACTCTTGGTAAAGCCTAATCTCGTCAAGAAACTGTCTATATGGCCATACCAAGCTCTAGGAGCTTACTTCAATCTGTATAAGGATTTCTTCAATCTGCGGACATGAGACTTCCTATATTCAACCTCAAATCCTTGAGGTTGCTCTATATACACTTCCTCTTCGATGACACTGTTTAGGAAAGATGTCTTCATGTCCATTTGGTGCATCTTCCACTTCATCTTAGATGCAAGAGATATGATGGTCCTGATCGAAGTGTATCTGGCCACAGGAGCGAATGCCTCTTCATAGGCAATGCCTTCCTTCTAGGAAAAGCCACGAGCGGCAAATCTTGCTTTATACTTCTCAATACTTCCATCAGCAGCATGTTTTATTTTGAAGAGCCATCTGGAGGATACCACATCTTTATCCTTCGGTCTGGTAACTATTTCCCACACTTTTTTCTTCATAATGGATTGGTATTCCTATGTCATGGCATCTTCCCATTCTTTTCTCTGAATTACTTCTTCAAAGTAGGTAGGCTCCTCTTCTAGGAGGTCACACATCAAAGCTGTATAAATGGAGAATGGCTTTGGTCTTTTCACCTATCTCGTGGTTCCTTGGGGAACATCATACTTCTCTCCATCTTGAATAAGCTCACTATCCCAGGCTAGCTTTCTTTTATGGAGGATCGTCATCTGAGGAGGTTATTGTACTTCTACTATATCATGGTCTTCTATAAGTTCCTCATCAGGGGAAGTTACGACTTCCCTCTCTGTTTTTGCAGCTCTGGGAACCTCCCTCATTGTAGTATGGGGGATTATGGGTTCCTCTTCATATACCTCTTCAAGTGACATATTTTAGATTTCTTGAGCGCTGCATCTTCATCAAAGGTCACATCCCTGTTGATCTCAATGTGATGTTGACCTGGTATATAGATCCTGAAGGCCTTGGAAACCTCACAGTATCCCAAAAATATTCCCTTATTTCCTGAAGGGTCCAACATGTTTCTCTTTTCTTTAGGTATATTAATAAACACTGGACAGCCAAATATTTTGAGATGGCTTACCTCTGGCTTCTTTCCGGTGAATATCTCTTCCAGTGTCTTGAGCCCAAGTGCACTATGGTATAATCAGTTCTGCACATAAACAACTTCCATCGTTGCTTTTGCCCATAAGCACATAGGAATATCTTGATCATGGATCATAGTCTTCACAACTTCAAGTATGGTTTTGTTATTCCTTTCAGCTACACCGTTTTGTTGTGGATTATAGGGAGTAGTGAGTTCCCTCTTTATTCCAACATCTTTGTAGAAGTTCACAAAAATTTTTGAGGTATATTTTCCTCCATTATCTAACCTGAGTATCTTGATCTTTCTTTCAGAAAGGTTCTCTATCAAGGATTTGAATTCCTTGAACTTACAGAACACTTCATCTTTATTCTTCAAGAAATATATCTAGGTTTTATGAGAGTAATCATCAATAAATGATACATAATATACATATCCGCTAATCGAGGATGATGGAATTGGGCCACACACATCTGAATGGATGAGTTCTAGGACTCCTTCTGTCTTGTTGTCCCGGTTCGAAAAAGGGTTCTTGATATTCATCTCTTGTGCACATCCATTGCATACGCCTTTATGGTCACCTTTGAGTTCTGGTAAACCTATGACCTCTTTGCATATGTATGGTAGCGCCTTGTAGTTGATGTGGGATAATCTTCTATGCCAAAGTTCACATGAGTTTTCAATGGCATGGGTCATAGCAGCCTCTGAGTGACCCTTTAATTTAT
>SNQJ01S0006170.1:9560-85282 GCA_010110895.2 Picea sitchensis | reverse complement strand
TTTTGATGAAGTGACTATGATCTAGTGATGTACTGGACTTAAGACTTTTTGGCTAATAGAAATCAACTTCCTTTCTAGTCTATTTGCTTCAGTTGCTAAATTTTCATGCTTTGAAGGATTCACATGAATTATTGTGGTGATGTGATGGTGGATGTTTGATCAATATATTATCATGATGTTTATTTAGTTTTCTTAGTTTCTGATGTCAAGAAGATCTTCTGATTAGAAACTTTCTTCCTTAGACTTTTGTAGACTTGATGTTTGCAGCAGTCCCTACACTCCTCTCTCTCAAGTCTTCCCTCTATTCATACTTACTCCCAAACTACTGGTAGAAGTTGGACAAGACCTTAATTGCTAGTGCATGCTAGCCCTGTTGTCTGATCTAGAACATTACCATTAGAGTCATTTTCCATTTGACCCGTTAAAACACTCTATCATTCACATATAACTTGATGGGTACTGGTCTTGCCTTCCATGCAATCTGAAGGTGACTCCTAGTGCTAATAGGCTGGACCAAACATTATTGAGGAGACTATTGTCTCGATCTAAGATAATGTTCGTGGGAGCCCAAAATGAACCCAAACATGTTCAAAGAAGAAATCAGCAGTGGCCTTGGTGGTGATGCTCTTCTTGCAAGGTGCCAAAACTGTCATATTAGAGAATTGATCAATGACCATTAAGACACAGTCATTCCCATGCTTGGTTGAAGGAAGGAGAAAAGTGTAATCCATGGAGATGAACTCCTAAGGAATATCTGGAGTAGGAAGAGGGGTGTATATCCCCTATTTACTGATGGCGAGCTTGGCAATGACACAAGAAGTGAAGGAGTTGATGTACTTGTGGACATCTTGTCAAATCTTAGGCCAGTAAAAACACTTTTTCAACACTACCATTATTTTTTCTACACCAAAATGTCTTCTTTCTTGGTTGTAATGAGATTCCCAGATCATATTTTCATGCTCACTTGAAGGAACATAGATATGGCTCAGATGGTGTATTAATCCATCATGGAGATGAAATTCTATAATGTTTTTTTCCTATTCTCAATTTATGAAATATAGTAGAAAAGTCAGATTCATTACTATATAATTGTGGCCACTCGAATGCCTCATGCCCACAAGAGTTAACAACTGTGGTTAGTGCCACAATTGGGATTTGAATGAGACAATATTGGACATGATTGGTGTTTCCCTTATTGTACTTGATGTTCAAGTGGAATTAATGCAAGTACATGGACCACTTCTAATGGTGTTCATTCTATAACTTTCCTTATGTCCGCATGAATTAAATAATCTTGTAATCAGTGTGGATGATCATTTCCTTCCCCATAATGTAATGCTTCCACTTTCAACATGTCTTCACTATGGAGTACATCTATTTATCATAAGTGGGTTATCTGCAAACAACATCAGATAGTGTTTCACTATGATATGCTTCCAAATTCCCATGTTGAGTGAGGACTACACTGATAGCATAATATGACGCATTTGTCTCAATATCAAATGGTTGTTGTGGTCTGGAAAAATAAGTAATGGTGCTTAGAAGTGGTGGACAAATGCTTTTTGTTGGGACACATCTCACACAAACTTTGACTTCACTCCACCCTTGGTCACTTGGCTTAGGGCCCAAGTGATATAAGACAATCCAAACACAAAATAGAGGTATAAGTTGGCAAGGCCCAAGAAGCTATAAAGTTTGGTCATTTTCTTTGATGACGGCCAATTACAAATGACCTGGATCTTGGGTGGATCCACATGCACACCCTAATCATCCAATATGTATCCCAAAAATTGGATTCTCTCCATGTCGAAGGAACACTTCTCCAATTTGACATATAAATTGTGTTATCGTGGGGTGCCCAAGGCCTGTTGAATATGCTTCAAATGTTTCTCCCAAGTTTTTTTGAAGATGAGGATTTCATATATATATATATATATATACTACCACAAAGGCATTTGTGAATGGCCACAATATGTCATCCATCATCCACGTGAATGTGGTCGGGTCATTATTCACGCCAAAAGGCATGACCATCCACTCGAAGAGCCCTTCTTTAGACTTGAAGGTCATCTTTTGTACATCAATTTTCTCAATTGACACCTGGCGGTAGCTTTACTTTACATCAATCTTACTGAAAATCTTGTCTCCCTTGAGATGATCAAGAATATTATCAATCTGGGTGATTGGGTACCATTTCTTGACTCTGATATTGTTCAGTGATATATAATCAATACAAAGTCACCATGTATCATCCTTCTTTTGTACCGGAATAATTGGGCTCCTTCAAGGTGAAGAGATTGGTCTGATGTGTCTCTTCATAATTAGCTCTTGGATCTATCTTTTGATTTCTTCATTCTCCGTAACATAATTCCTGTACCTAGGGCCATTCAACAAAGGAGGATCAGGTGTCAAATCAATTAAGTTATTTACTTGACAATGCATAGACACCCCAGTAAGCGAGGAAAATGTGTCTTTATGCTATTCTACTATCTTGTCCACCTATTGTTATTGTGTAGAGAGACCCCATGCGCAGGCTTTGGTGATTGTAATGACCTTTCGTTCAACTTCCTACCGAACCATAAAGAGGGAAAATCTCTCCGTCTAAGAGACCACCTTTCTACACTACTTTTCAAATATCAAAGAGACCGCAATAGTTGGGAATTCCTTTGGTAGCCTGTAAAGTTGATCTCCCAAAGTAATAATGACACAACGGGGCCTAGATTCATAAACAACATGATGCTTCCACATATATGTTTGTCTTAATAAAACATCACAAACTTCATGGGTAGAAGCATCACACAATACCTTGTCTTTGAGGTGATTTCATAATGCAGACAAAATTGTTTTCTAATGCAGATGTCTCATCTCTAGCTAAACCAATTGATGCTGTATGGGTGAGGATGAAACGTCCTTGTCAGGTTTAAACTCTTGACTACCTATTCTAATATTTTATTCATATGGATAATGCTATAAACAATGAAATGGAGTGGGTTCCCATTCACCCACACTTGTGAGTGGAAGAGACACTCCCCTTCTTCAGGCTCCTCTGGTTCATTTGGGTGGACTTTTGTGGTAGCGATGGTGACACTAGGTTTTTTGACAACGATCCATTTTCCCTTTTCCATTTCTGAATCAGAGTCTGAGTTAGAATTTGACCCCGAGGCATTTTTCTCAGCCAATAATTACTATTTAGAGAAAAATTCATCGGTATTGTGCCAATGTGTTTTGTGGAACTTGCACTAGTTTCCAATGTCCTTCTTTGACTTCCCATTCCCTTTCTTTTCTGGTGGCTTGGATTTGTTGTCTTGGGACTGACCATCCTTTCTCTGTCCTTTTCTCTAGGAATTAGGGCCACCTTTACTATACTTCAGTTGTTTTGGATTTGTATACCGTAACTCCTACTTGTTATACTTCTTAAATTTTTGGTTGATTTTGACAGCATATCGATAAGTGGCTCCCAATGTCAAGATATATAGAAACTCCATTTCAATTTGGATGTACTTGTTTAGATCCCCATGATATTTTAGAACCAGATTTTTCCTAGAGTCTTTGATACCCATATTGGTGCACAAGGTATTGAAGGTATTTGTGAAATATGTCACTATTTGGCCCCTCTTAATGCAATGTGGTCCATCTCATGCATTGGTCATCATAGTTTCCAACAGGGTAATATTGTTCCTTGAGGGTATCAAAAAAGGCCTCCCAAGTGGGTCTTGGCCCAAAACGTTCAGACTCCTCCTCAACATGTTGCTCACAGTAAGCATCCCACTAATCTTTGATATGGGGAAGGGCCTTAAGCATGGTAAAGGTGATTGTTTTACTGTTGGAAAATTTCTTGACAGAAAAATAACCCTTTAGTAGAATTATCCAATTTTCCAAAGTGTTGCCATCTATCTCGCCTTTAAATAAAGGAATATAAAATTCAACTTGTACCTTAAAGGGCATCGTACCTTCGTAGTGACTTCTAGTTGAAGGCACCTCCATTGTTTTCGGCAACCATCGAAGGATCTAGGAAAAATTATCCATCATCTCGTTCCTCTATCATGTGAGTGCTTCCTCGAGCAATAGTTTGATAGGATTTTTTTCTTTGTCGTCCCTCTTTTCTTCTAGCATGGGAGGTTACTTAGGTAGGAGAGAGAAATTTTCCTAAAGATAAACAAGCTCGATACCCAACTCTCTATACCCTGACCTCATCGAGAACAAGCACTAAGAATAATAAGGAGCAGATTGCTCTGATACCACAGATCCAGATTATTTTGAGAAAGACATGAAGGAAAAAATACAACAGATATATAACAAGGATATACACATATATATTGCAAGGAACACAATAATACATTAAAATTCATATTTTATTCATGACTATCTAGAATACAAAAGATTGTTAAATGAAAAGCACACAAGCTAGTTAGAATGTGGTAGCTTATCTATGAAGAGAGATGTGTCAGATATTATCATTCACAATAAGATGATTACAATGAGGCTCCAAAGGCCTTTTTGACATAAATCATAAATAAAACAATAAACACCCAAAACCCTAACCCCAAAAGATGAAATGCCAAAAGGTTTGTGGGCCCCCATGGCGGTAGTTGATACGTCAACTTTTTGAGGGAACAAATTTTTCATAATATCTTTGTTTTCTAAGATCAATACCTCGTCATAAAGGTCTATTTGAGGAGTACACATTCTAAAAATCACAATACATATCGACAAGGATATATGGGGCACTGCCAAGTAAAACAAATGATGCTTAGGGCCTCAAAACCTCCATGGAAGTTTGGGACTTGAAAAACTATAGAAAAAATACCAACATGGACACTGTAATTTGAGCTAGTGGAATAGGTGGGAGGCCATCGATTTCCACCTAGATCAAATAAGATAAGAGGATAAAATGGAAAATAAATACTACTAATTTATCACTCCAAAAAAATCTAGCAAACAATGAGTGTTCGCCCTTCCTTTAGAGATCCTTGAACTCACTAAATAAGATTTCTTACTCATGCAACAGGTGCTCCAAAAATATCTTAGCCACATTCTTTCCTAAGTGAAGTCAATCTCCTTTATGCACCAACCTTAGTTCCTTTTAAACTGAAGTAAACCCAAAAATAAGTGAATTATCCCTGTCTATATTTATACCAAGATCATGCACCTTTATTTACCTCTCCATGTGGTGTTTGACTAAAGATAAACTAAAGTATTACTCAAAATAAATAAAAAATTCAAAATTACCAACTTTCTCATGCAAAGTATCCCTATCCAAAATTAGCTATGCTCATGCAAGGTCACCCTATCTAAAATTATAACCTTCGCTTTTTATATTTTTGAAATTTTCAGAAAAAGAAGGAACTAGAAGAAGGGTACGACTCTTTACCAACAATAGTTGATGATTCATCCACCTAAAAATAGAAGCTTATGCATTTTTCTAAAGCTTAGGACAATGCTAAATTTACCCAATAAGGAACCTAGGGTTTGCTTCAAGACACACTGCCCCATGTCATCCACATGGTTCCTACACCTACTACAACATGGAATTGAATCATGGTGCCTCCTCTTCCACATGTCACACTACATGGTGATCACACCTACTAATAATAACACTACTAGAAACGAACATGCCAAAAATAACAACCCCCCTAAAAATAATAAAAGAAAAAAAATGTCAAGAAATGCTAAGAGAACAATGCCAAATATAACAAGTCTAAAAATAAGCATTGTTAATGATATAAAATTCTCTCATGTCAATGAAATTAGTCTCTTCAAATTAAATTTTCTACAAGGAATTCAAATATGTGCTTGGAATTGTCAACTGAGCCTTGAAACACCAACTACTAAAATAACCATGCTTGACATGTCACCTAGAAAAAGGATTATCGACATCATCAACTCACAAGTTTCCAAAATATTTAACCATATTTTTCATGTATACCTTTGAACTTTGTTTCCTAAAAAGAAGGAAGACTTCTAAAAATTGAAATATTCCCAAAAAATGATGAACATGCCTCTGAAATACCTGTGAAATCCTACCAATAATCTCTATGAAAACATGTCTCTGACTACCAACATGATTAAATATAGTTGGATCTTAACCCTCCAGTTGCATAGGAAGATATGAGGGTTAACAATGGAGACTCAAGGGGACAACATCCCCCCATGGGATGTATATAATATCACAATCATTGTACTCTATACTTGTAAATAAACGATCTCTAGAAAATCCCACCTATAGATCATTCTTTCTATCCACTAGGAAATGGAGTCAAAATGCATGGTGCGTAGGTTGATCTACTAAAATGAGGACTTAAACCCATTTGTGCTCGTCTACAATTTCTACCTACAACCCACCTATCTTCTATGCTCCTCCCACTGGAAAATGACCTGAAGGCAACAAAAGGGAGAGAGCCACTTGGTCATTATTAATAAGGAAAAAAACTAATATGCATGAATAAAACCACCAATCAGGCTAATGGTTCCTAAGGTACAGGCACTACTTGTACATGTGAATGGTGTTTTTAAGTCGAACACTAACTAAGATCATTCAATCAAGACAAAATGATGATAAATCTTGTTAAATGTGAGATTACCACCAATGAGGTTAACGACCATCAAGGTGATCCATCCTTTGGACCATTCCTCAAATTGTGTGTTGGATTTGATAAGGAATGATCTTCTAAGAGGAAGTAAATGATGAAAACCTTTCCCTCGGCATGAAGGAAAAATAAGAAGTAGAGAACATGGTACTATATCCCTAAGTTTGAATGAGGAGATGACTAATTGAAAAGGATAACTCAATGCAATGAATGAAGAGACAAGACAACAATATGAATCAAGACTCCTAATGTCTCTTCAACACTACCCACCTATTACATACAATTATCACATAATGTGAAACGTTGTGTAGTCATCCAGGCTTGATCTAGACATAAACACAAGGGCATAATGAGTAAACAAGTCACGTCATACTCAACATTTTGAAATGGGTAAATAAAATACAACAAACTAAAACTAAATGATAATAATAGAAATCTCATACCTACCCCCATGTGAGGCATTTATTATTCAAGGAAAGTAGACTATGTTGACATAAAGTAACGAAAAGTGAAATAGCTACAAACTAGGACATGACAAAAACAAAATTAAAGGAAAATAAACAAGGTAATAAAACCTGCAGGGTGATCTAAGAAAGAAAAAAACAAAATACTGAAATTTGAAAATAATGCTATGAAAATTTAAAAAAATCAGCCACCTAACAACATATATGAAGGAAGACAACTACCTAAAAAAACCCTCTTTTTTTCTTCTTTTTCTCTTTTTCTTCTTTCTATTTTTATTTTACTAGAACCAAAAATCTCTTATTAGGGTGATTTGTCAAAACTAGCATGATTAATAAACATACTCGAATGACCAATGTACCATGTAGAAAATTTATCAATTAGATGAGAAATATCGACATAGTCAACCCTCCAGTGCAACCAATCATGAAATATCATAAGCCAGAAAGATGCATTGATGTACGTTTTTCTAAAGAAATTTACGAAGGATATTGATTGGAACTTGGAACATGGTACTTTAGTGGTAATGAAAATCAAAGTATGAGAGACAAAAATATTATAATATGCTTGTTAAAATACCTCCATCATTCTTAGCTCAACTGGATCACGATTAACCCTAATATCCAAGCAATGAGCAGGAAGATGATCTACTTGAAGAACAAAATTTGATTTCAAAATCAAGAGAATATTGTGAGAAAGATCATCTTTTGGTTGAACCAATGGATGATCTCCTTACCACAATGGTATCCGACCAAATTTTTCCTAAACAATTGTTGGGATATGCAAAGGTAAAGAATATTGCTTATTCAAAGGTGCATTGTTGATTTGTTGTTCTTCCTACCACATTTTACCATTGTTAATGTAAGAAGCCTTTGAACACACTTGAAAATTCAAATATGCATCCTCATCTTCATGGAAGTCTATATATGACTCAAGTGGTGGAAATAGTATTTCATGAGTATCAAAGAATGAATCATTTTCATCATTTTCATCATCGAGAATTCGATAAGGTGCAAGTTTTCAATGAGTGTGTTATTTTTCAACAACAATGAATTCCTATGCTCTTACAACAATAAATGGTTGAATAACATTGAATGGTATTACCTTCCCTTGTTGGTCATTCAGGCCATTGTTTCTTGTATAATTCTTAAATATTATGCCACCATGGTTAATTTTTGAAGTTATGCATCTCTGATGTTGGAAACAAATACTTTCCTCCTTGGGACAATGATACTAATGGGTACCATAGCTCTCATGTAGGATTCTAACTACCTTGATCTCGCAGGAAAAACCTTTGACTAATTAATTTCTTCATCGTAGTTAGAAAACTGATATATCTAGAAATCATTGTAATTCTTAGCAAAAGATAGTGCAAGATGGTCAGGGAAATGAATCAGCAGAAATGTATATGCTTCTTGGTAAAATATTGCACAATGCTCTTCTCTATGTGGTAACATGCAATTCTTCCATTATTGGTTCAAAGAAAGATGGTCAACAATTGTTTTACTAGGCATGCGCATAGGAACCCATGAAGTTTCCACCATCCTTTCTTGTCAGAAACATCTACTAGGAATCTAATACATTGGCTAAAATACACTTTGATTTCTTAGAGAAGCCTGTTGATTTTTCATATTTCTCTCTAACATGTTCATATTATTGGTTAACACTTGAAATAAATCAACAAATTGTTTCGGTAACTTAGTTTTATTAGGAAAAGATTCCTTCTTCACTTCATGAGGTGTTATGACTTAGGGATCAAATAGTTGGGAATGAATGGTTTGTCCTTTCTTGGATGTAAATATATTTATTTCTAACTTAATAGTTGCATCTTGGGCCTCCTCCATATTGTGAATATATTCCTCCTTGAGTAAGAGACCAAATAATTCATCATATCCCTTGAAATAATAATGTAATGTAAACTCATAACTAGGATGAAAAATTTGAGGAATCTTAAAATAAATCTTAAAGAGAAATGCATTTTGAATTCAAATACAAATTTATTATCCTCTTTAAGCATAAAAGTAAGTTTACTTAATAAGAAATTATTCTCCTATTTTTGGCCCCATTTTTCCATGAAGTTGTGCTGAAATGAATCCCATCCGTCAATGGAAGTATCAAGAATGGATTTGTACCACATTTGTGCACCCCCCTTGTTGCTTCTTACTTGAGTATCGTGTCTGAGTTCATATTGAGTGACCCAAGGTTCATGTCTATTCAGGATTCCAACAAATCCTCTAAAACTATCGGCCCTCCTGGTAAACCAGAAGGCAACGCAGTGCAAGGGGTGCACTACACAGTCTCAATCGAGATAGTATTAATGGGTGGATACATTACTCATGTGTTTTCATACTAGGATTGAGTGAGAGATATGATAACTGTATACTGAGAGTTCTATTTCATCTTATTCACCCAATACATTGTTATCATGATTTATGAAAGAAATATAATAACTCATTCATTTAGCTTATCAATATCTACTGGAAGACAATAAATACACACATGAATTCAATCACATAACACAGATGTTACCGTGGTTCACCCCCCCTTGGGCTACGTCGACAAAGATCTAACTCTTAGCTCTTTTATTATAGTCTCTCTGAACTATAGCTTCGCACGATTTACAACTCTTCTCTGTGGAGTTAAGATCTACTACGAGGTGTACTAGATCGCATCAGGCTCCTCAGCCTATGATCTAACCCTCAATATATACCCTCCTCATTCCTCTCTATCTGAATATATTACAAGAGTAGGTCATACAACAAAATATTACATACCATTCACTCTTTGTATTCGTCTCTCTATATATCTATCAACTCATTACAACAATCACCTCTTCTACAATAATGACTAGCCTCTCTCTGATACCTAGGTATCTCCATTTATACATTTTTGTCTCTTCATCCATTACAATACATTACCAAAAACCCAACCCTAACTTCATTAGGTCTTCCATGCATGCACGCGTGCTTCTTTTCCTTCCAACTGTTGCTTTCCTTATGCATTCCTTCTTTCCCAAAATCTCCTTTCTTTCTTCTTTGGCCTGCTTCCAACAGGCCCCTAACACTGACATGTGGCTCATACCGATCCACCTAACATTTGTCCACTTTTTCGATCTCCTTAGTGATCTTCTGGAACTTTTCCTTGAGCTCTGTTGCTTCTTTTTGCACCTGTGTGGTCTTCTCCTTGAGTGTGTCTACTATCTAGACTGCAATTTCGTCACTAATCAATACTACGCACTCTGCCTAGGTATGTGCTACCTGTGTCTTAGCTTCCTTTGCCTATGATATGAATTCTCCTACTCACTCTTGAAGCGGTTCCATTTGATCTTGATGCTCCTTTTTCTGTGTGTGCGTAGTGGTGAGTTCTGCGTTCATTTTCTTCATATCCTACTCCCCTTTGACGTTCTCTGTGATGGACATTGTCTTCTTCTTTTTCTTGAGGTCCTGGATAGTTGCTCTTATCCTTTCTTCTTCCTTGTCCGACCATTGGACTTGATGATCCTCTTCTAGTTTTTTCCAAAGCTGTGTTGCTTTATCGAACAAGTCGGTTGTTGCGTTGACCTGTTTCTCTATCTCCTATAGCTTCTCTATTTGTTCCTACTTCCTTTTCTCCCTTACTGCTAGTGGAGTGGTAGGTGTAAGTTGCTTGTGTATATTCTCATTTTCCTTCTGATATTGATCGATTTCCCATGCAATTTGATCAATCTTCTCTTTTGTTGTGATTTCGTCCCTCTGCACGGTCTTTGGAATCTTCTCATAACTTTCGACCACTTTTCGTTCCAATCCATTCTTGATACTTTTGACGCTCCAGCTCTTTCGGGGCTCCTGCTCCTCTTGGGTCTCCATTTTCAATGAGTGTGTTATTTTTCAGCAACAATGAATTCCTACGCTCTTACAACAATAAATGGTTGAATAACATTCAATGGTGTTACCTTCCCTTGTTGGTCATTCGGGCCATTGTTTCTTGTATAATTCTTAAATATTATGCCACCATGGTTAATTTTTGAAGTTATTCATCTTTGATGTCAGAAACAAATACTTTCCTCCTTCGGACAATGATACTAATGGGTACCATAGCTCTCATGTAGGATTCTAACTACCTTGATCTCAAAGGAAAAACCTTTGACTAATTACTTTCTTCATCGTATTTGGAAAACTAATATATATAGAAATTATTGTAATTCTTAGCAAAAGATAGTGCAAGATGGTCAGGAAAATGAATCAGAGGAAACATATAGGCTTCTTGGTAAAATATTGCACAATGCTCTTCACTATGTGGTAACTTGCAACTCCTCCATTATTGGCTGGAAGAAAGATGGTCAACAATTTTTTTACTAGGCATGGGCATAGGAACCCATGAAGTTTCCTCCATCCTTTCTTGCTGGAAAGGTCTACTAGGAAGCTACTACATTGGCTAAAATACACTTTGATTTCTTAGATAAGCCTGTTGATTTTTCATATTTCTCTCTAACATGTTCATATTATTGGTTAACACTAGCAATAAATCAACAAATTGTTTCGGTACCTTAGTGTTATCAGGAAAAGATTCCTTCTTCACTTCATGAGGTGTTATGAATTAGGGATCAAACAATTGAGAATGAATGGTTTGTCCTTTCTTGGATGTAAATATATTTATTTCTAACTTAATAGTTGCATCTTGGGCCTCCTCCATATTGTGAATATATTCCTCCTTGAGTAAGAGACCAAATAATTCATCATATCCCTTGAAATAATAATGTAATGTAAACTCATAACTAGGATGCAAAATTTGAGGAATCTTAAAATAAATCTTAAAGAGAAATGCTTTTTGAATTAAAATATAAATTTATTCTCCTCTTTAAGCATAAAAGTAAGTTTAGTTAATAAGAAATAATTCTCCTATTTTTGGCCCCATTTTCCCATAAAGTTGTGCTGAAATGAATCCCATCCGTCAATGGAAGTATCAAGAATGGACTTGTACCACATTTGTGCACCCCCCTTGTTGCTTCTTACTTGAGTATCATGTTTGCGTTCATATTGACTGACCCAGGGTTTTTGTTTTTTCAGGATTCCAACAAATCCTCTAAAACTATCGGCCCTCCTGGTAAACCAGAAGGCAACACAGTGAAAGGGGTGCACTACATAGTCTCAATCGAGATAGTCTTAATGGGTGGCTACAATACTCATGTGTTTGCAGCCTAGGATTGAGTGAGAGATCTGATAATTGTATACCGAGAGTTCTATTTCATCTTATTCACCCAATACATTGTTATCATGATTTATGCAAGAAATATAATAACTCATTCATTTAGCTTATCAATATCTACTAGAAGACAATAAATACACACATGAATTCAATCACATAACACAGATGTTACTGTGGTTCACTCCCCCTTGGGATACATCGACAAAGATCTAACTCTTAGCTCTTTTATTATAGTCTCTCTGAACTACAGCTTTGCACGCTTTACAACTCTTCTCCGTCGAGTTAAGATCCATTACGAGGTGTACTAGATCGCATCAGGATCCTCAGCCTATGATCTAACCCTCAATATCCACCCTCCTCATTCCTCTCTATCTGAACAGATTACAAGAGTATGTCATACAACAAAATATTACATACCATTCACTCTTTGTATTTGTCTCTCTATATATCTATCAACTCATTACAACAATCACCTCTTATACAATAATGACTAGCCTCTCTCTGATACCTAGGTATCTCCATTTATACATTTCTGTCTCTTCATCCATTACAATACATTACCAAAAACCTAACCCTAACTTCGTTAGGTCTTCCATGCATGCACGCGTGTTGCTTTTCCTTCCAACTGTTGCTTTCCTCGTGCATGCATTTTTTCCCAAAATCTCCTTTCTTTCTTCTTTGGCTTGCTTCCAACAGTCCCCTAACACTAACATGTGGCTCATACCGATACACCTAACATTTGTGCGCTTCTTCGATCTCCTTGGTGATATTCTGGAACTTTTCCTTGAGCTTTGTTGCTTGTGTTTGCGCCTATGCGGTCTTCTCCTTGAGTGTGTCTACTATCTGGACTGCAATTTCGTCACTGATCAATAATGCGCATTCTGCCCAGGTCTATCCTACCTATGCCTATGATATGACTTCTCCTACTCACTCTTGAAGCAGTTCCATTTGATCTTGATGCTCCTTTTTCTGTGTGTGCGTAGTGGTGAGTTCTGCGTTCATTTTCTTCATATCCTACTCCCCTTTGACGTTCTCTGTGATGGACATTGCCTTCCTCTTTTGCTTGAGGTCTTGGATAGTTGCGCTCATCCTTTCTTCTTCCTTGTCCCACCGTTGGACTTGATGATCCTCTTCTAGTTTTGTCTAAAGCTATGTTTCTTTATTGAACAAATCGACTGCTACGTTGCCCTGTTTCTCTATCTCCTGTAGATTCTCTATTTCTTCTTGCTTCCTTTTCTCCCTTACTTCTAGTGGAGTGGTAGGTGTAAGTTGCTTGTGTAGATTCTCAATTTCCTTCTGATATTGATCGATTTCCTACGGAATCTGATCAATCTTCTCGTTTGTTGTGAGTTCGTCCCTCTGCACGGTCTTTGGAATCTTCTCATAACTTTCGACCACTTTTCGTTCCAATCCATTCTTGATACTTTTGACGCTCCAACTCTTTCAAGGCTCCCGCTCCTCTTGGGTCTTCATTTTCAATGTGTGTGTTATTTTTCAACAACAATGAATTCCTACGCTCTTACAACAATAAATGGTTGAATAACATTCAATGGTGTTACCTTCCCTTGTTGGTCATTCGGGTCATTGTTTCTTGTATAATTCTTAAATATTATGCCACTATGGTTAATTTTTGAAGTTATGCATCTTTGATGTCGGAAACAAATACTTTCCTCCTTGGGACAATGATACTAATGGGTACCATAGCTCTCATGTAGGCTTCTAACTACCTTGATCTCGAAGGAAAAACCTTTGACTAATTACTTTCTTCATCGTATTTGGAAAACTAATATATCTAGAAATGATTGTAATTCTTAGCAAAAGATAATGCAAGATGGTCAGGAAAACGAATCAGAGGAAACGTATAGGCTTCTTGGTAAAATATTGCACAATTCTCTTCACTATGTGGTAACTTGCAACTCCTCCATTATTGGCTTGAAGAAAGATGGTCAACAATTTTTTTACTAGGCATGGGCATAGGAACCCATGAAGTTTCCACCATCCTTTCTTGCTAGAAAGGTCTACTAGGAAGCTACTACATTGGCTAAAATAAACTTTGATTTCATAGAGAAGCCTGTTGATTTTTCATATTTCTCTCTAACATGTTCAAATTATTGGTTAACACTTGCAATAAATCAACAAATTGTTTCGGTACCTTAGTGTTATCATGAAAAGATTCCTTCTTCACTTCATGAGGTGTTATGAATTAGGGATCAAACAATTGAGAATGAATGGTTTGTCCTTTCTTGGATGTAAATATATTTATTTCTAACATAATAGTTGTATCTTGGGCCTCCTCCATATTGTGAATATATTCCTCCCTGAGTAAGAGACAAAATAATTCATCATATCCCTTGAAATAATAATGTAATGTAAACTCATAACTAGGATGAAAAATTTGAGGAATATTAAAATAAATCTTAAAGATGAATGCTTTTTGAATTCAAATACAAATTCATTCTCCTCTTTAAGCATAAAATTAAGTTTAGTTAATAAGAAATAATTCTCCTATTTTTGGCCCCATTTTTCCATGAAGTTGTGTTGAAATGAATCCCATCTTTCAATGGAAGTATCAAGAATGGACTTGTACCACATTTGTGCACCCCCCTTGTTGGTTCTTACTTGAGTATCATTTCTGAGTTCGTATTGAGTGACCCAGGGTTCATGTATGTTTGGGGTTCCAACAATTCCTCTAAAACTATCGGCCCTCCTAGTAAACTAGAAGGCAAAGCAGTGCACAGGGTGCACTGTGCAGTCTCAATCGATATAATCTTAATGTGTGGCTACAATACTCATGTGTTTGTAGCCTAGGATTGAGTGAGAGATATGATAAATGTATACTGAGAGTTCTATTTCATCTTATTAACACAATACATTGTTATCATGATTTATGCAAGAAATATAATAACTCATTCATTTAGCTTGTCAATATCTACTGAAAGACAATAAAGACACACATCCATTTAATCACATAACATAGATGTTACCGTGTTTCACCCCCCTTGGGCTACGTCGACAAAGATCCAGCTCTTGTCTCTTCTATTATACTCACTCTGAACTACAACTCTACATGCTTTACAACTCTTCTCCGTCGGGTTAAGATCTATTACAAGGTGTACTAGATCGCACTAGGCTCCTCAGACTATGATATAACCCTCAATATATACCCTTCTTAGTTCTCTCTATCTCAATAGATTACAAGAGTAGGTAATACAACAAAATATTACATACCATTCACTCTTTGTATTCGTCTTTCTATATATCTAACAACTCATTACAACAATCACCTCTTATACAATAACAACTATCCCCTCTCTGAGACCTAGGTATCTCTATTTATACATTGATGGCTCTTTAGCCATTACAATACATTAACAAAAACCTAACCCTAATTCCATTAGGTCTTCCATGCATGCGTGCGTGTTGCTTTTCATTCCAGTTGTCGCCTTCCTCGTGCATGCCTTCTTTCCCCAAATCTACTTTCTTTCTTCTTTGGGCTACTTCCAATAGGCCCCCAACACTGACATGTGGCTCATCTTGAGCCACCTAAAATTTGTGCACTTCTTCGATCTCCTTGGTGATCTCCTGGAACTTTTCCTTGAGCTCTGCTCCTTGTGCTTGCGCTTGCATGGTCTTCTCCTTGAGTGTCTCTACTATCTGGATTGTAATTTCTTCACTGATCAATACGACGCACTCTGCCCAAGTCTGTGCTATATGTGTCTTATCTTCCTTTGCCAATGCGATGACTTATTCTACTCACTTTTGAAGTATATCCATTTGATATTTCCGGTCCTTTTTCTATGTTTGCATAGTGGTGAGTTCCGCGTGCATTTTCTTCATATCCTGTGCCCCTTTGATGAACTCTGTGATGGACATTGTCTTCTTATTTTTCTTGAGGTCCTGGATAGTTGTGCTTATCCTTTCTTATTTCTTGTCACACCATTGGACTTGATGATCCTCTTCTAGTTTTGTCCAAAGTTGTGTTGCTTTATTGAACATGTCGGCTGCTGCACTGACCTGTTGCTCTATCTCCTGCAACTTCTCTATTGCCTCCTTCTTCCTTTTCTCCCTTATTGCTGGTGGAGTGGTAGGTGTAAGATGCTCATGGAGATTCACAATTTCCTTCTAATATTGATCGATTTCCAGCGCAATCTGATCAATCTTCTCTTTTTCTATGAGTCTGTCCCTCTACGCGGTCTTCAGAATCTTCTCATAAGTTTCGGCCACTTTTTGTTCCAATGAATTCTTGATACTTTCGGTGCTCTCGCTCTTTCAGTGCTCCCGCTCCTCTTGGGTCTCCATTTTCAATGAGTGTGTTATTTTTCAACAACAATGAATTCCTACTCTCTTACAACAATAAATGGTTGAATAACATTGAATGGTGTTACCTTCCCTTGTTGGTAATTCGGGCCATTATTTCTTGTATAATTCTTAAATATTATGCCACCATGGTTAATTTTTGAAGTTATGCATCTATGATGTCAAAAACAAATGCTTTCCTCCTTGGGACAATGATTCTAATGGGTACCATAGCTCTCATGTAGGATTCTAACTACCTTGATCTTGAATGAAAAACCTTTGACTAATTACTTTCTTCGTCGTAGTTGGAAAACTGATATATCTAGAAATTATTGTAATTCTTAGCAAAAGATAGTCCAAGATGGTCTGGAAAATGAATTAGATGAAATGTATAGGCTTCTTGGTAAAATATTGCACAATTCTCTTCACTATGTGGTAACTTGCAATTCCTCCATTATTGGCTGGAAGAAAGATGGTCAACAATTTTTTTACTAGGCATGGGCATAGGAACCCATGAAGTTTCCACCATCCTTTCTTGCTAGAAAGGTCTACTAGGAAGCTACTACATTGGCTAAAATACACTTTGATTTCTTAGAGAAGCCTCTTGATTTTTTATATTTCTCTCTAACATGTTCATATTGTTGGTTAACATTTGCAATAAATCAACAAATTGTTTCGGTACCTTAGTGTTATCATGAAAATATTCCTTCTTCATTTCATGAGGTCTTATGACCTAGGGATCAAACAATTGGGAATTAATGTTTTTTCCTTTCTTGGATGTAAATATATTTATTTCTAACTTAATAGTTGCATCTTGGGCCTCCTCCATATTGTGAATATATTCCTCCCTGAGTAAGAGACCAAATAATTCATCATATCCCTTGACATAATAATGTAATGTAAACTCATAACTAGGATGCAAAATTTGACGACTCTTAAAATAAATATTAAAGAGAAATGGTTTTTGAATTCAAATACAAATTTATTCTCCTGTTTAAGCTTAAAACTAAGTTTAGTTAATAAGAAATAATTCTCCTATTTTTGGCCCCATTTTTCCATGAAGTTTTGCTGATATGAATCCCATCCGTCAATGGAAGTATCAAGAATGGACTTGTACCACTTTTGTGCAACCCCCTTGTTGTTTATTACTTGAGTATCATGTTTGAGTTCATATTGAGTGACCCAGGGTTCATGTATGTTTGGGGTTCCAACAAATCCTCTAAAACTATCGGCCCTCCTTGTAAACCAGAAGGAAACGCAGCGCACAGGGTGCACTGCGGAGTCTCAATCAAGATAGTCTTAATGGGTGGCTACAATACTCATGTGTTTGCAACCTAGGATTGAGTGAGAGATATGATAATTGTATACTGAGAGTTCTATTTCATCTTATTAACACAATACACTGTTATCATGATTTATGCAAGAAAAATAATAACTCATTCATTTAGCTTATCAATATCTCCTAAAAGACAATAAAGACACACATGCATTCAATCACATAACATAGATGTTACCGTGGTTCAACCCCCCTTGGGATACCTCAAAAAATATCTGGCTCTTAGCTCTTTTATTGTAGTCGCTTTGAACTACAGCTCCAAGCACTTTACAAGTCTTTTCTGTTGGGTTAAGATCTCCTAAGAGGAGTACTAGTTCACACCAGGTGCCTCAGCCTGCGATATAACCCTCAATATCTACCCTCCTTAGTCCTTTGTATCTAAACATATTACAAGAGTAGGTCATACAACAAAATATTACATACTAGTCACTCTTTGTATTCATCTCTCTATATATCTACCAACTCATTACAACAATCACCTTTTCTACAATAACGACTAGCCTCTCTCTAAGACCTAGGAATCTCTATTTATACATTTATGGATCTTCAACCATTACAATAAATTACCAAAAACCTAACCCTAATGTCGTTAGGTCTTCCATGCATGTGCACATGTTGCTTTTCCTTCCAGTTGTCGCTTTCCTCATGCATACCTTATTTCCCAAAATCTCCTTTCTTTCTTCTTTGGCCTGCTTCCAACAAGCCCCCAACACTGACATGTGGCTCGTCCTGGGCCACTTAACATTTGTTTGCTTCTTCGATCTCCCGAAACTTTTCCTTGAGCTATGCTTCTTGTGTTTGCGCCTGCGTGGTCTTCTCTTGAGTGTGTCTACTATCTGGACTACAATTTTGTCACTGATCAATACTGCACACTCTGCCCAGGTCTATGATATATGTGTCTTAGCTTCCTCTACCTATGCGATGACTTATTCTACTCACTCTTTAATCGACTCCATTTGCGCCTGACTCTCCTTTTTCTGTGTTTGTGTAGTGGTGATTTCTATGTGCATTTTCTTCATATCCTACGCCTCTTTGACGTGCTCCGTGATGGGCATTGTCTTCTTCTTTTGCTTGAGGTCATGTATAGTTGCGCTTATCCTTTCTTCTTCCTTGCCCCACCATTGGACTTGATGATCCCCTTCTAGTTTTTTCCAAAGTTCTGTTGCTTTATCAAACAAGTTGGCTACTGCGCCAACCTATTGCTCTATCTCCTGCATCTTCTCTATTGCCTCTTGCTTCCTTTTCTCCCTTACTGCTGGTGGAGTGGTAGGTATAAGCTTCTCATGGAGATTCTCAATTTCCTTCTTATATTGATCGATTTCCTACACAATCTGATCAATCTTCTCTTTTGTTGTGAGTTTATCCCTCTGCGTGGTCTTTGCAATCTTCTCATAAGTTTTGGCCACTTTTTGTTCCAATCCATTCTTGATACTTTCGGTGCTCCCTCTCCTCTTGGGCTTCCATTTTTACTTGCTCGTATATCAATTTGGTCGCGTCCTGCTTCTCAATTGCATGTTGTAATTTGGCTAAGTCTTTGCGTGCACGAGATTGTACCTCTTGGGTAACGCTAACCTATAATTTGTGTAGAGATTTGGATGGTATCCACAGAAATACCAGTTGAAGTTGAGCTAAGTCCTTTAGGGGTGTATTCCCCACGATCTTGTCCATGTGCAGCATGTTGGGTGTAGTGTGGAATGTTGCACTTGGCTACAGTATTGTGTGGACTGTATCTCGCTCCCTTGTTTCATATTTCTCTTCTATCTGTGATGTTGACAGCCTCGTTCCTATGCTAATGCATGCTGCCTGTGCTTCCCCGATCTTCTTGAGGAATTGTCGCATGTCTACCAACTCATATTGAATTCTATCCCTATGGCATACAACATTCTCAAAATATTCAGATGTACGATCCTGAACCATTTGGGCTATCATCTCTGCATCATCCTACGTGATCATGTAATCTGGAGGTGTTCTCTGCGCCTTCATCTTCATGTGTGCACCCACCATCTGAGTAGTTGGTCTCTTATTTAGGCATGGTTCTTGAGTATTGGGACTTGGTGTGGTCCTTTGCACGACCTCATCCTGTTTTTGTTGTTCTTGGGCCGCCTGCGTATTGTCCTTCTTCTTCTTCTGGGTCCCCGTCTTAGTTGTCCCTTCGTTTGTCTACTTTGTTTTTTTCTGGCCCGTCCTTTGTTTCTTGGGCATTGGGACTTCCTCAGGCTGTGTTCCTTATTTCCCTATTTCCTCCTCTGATGTCTTTGTAGGTATCTCTTCGATGAGGAATGGAATCTTCCAGTCGTCCTCCCAATCTTGGATAACCATGTTGATGTCGCCCTCCATGATGCAATAACGCAATTGCAGCCACTACTTATTGTGGTCCTTACGCACCTATTTCCACATCACATGACGAGTGGCCTTGAAATTAGCTATGTCCCAATAGTGTGCGACAACCTGTGGTGTTATTCTGCAGAGGTTGGAGATGGCCTCTTGTAGGTCGCAAAGGTATCCTTCGAATACAACTACGTTCATCTTCCTATGCTTGGCATCTGGTGCGACGCCAAGTGATAAATATCTTGCTCCCTAATTCGATGTGGGTCTCGTGCCAAAAAATGTGTAATTCAGTTCCTTCCATCACATGAGGGATATCAACATGAGTAGCCATGAGTAATGGAATTTTGTTCCCAGATCCTGCACATCCTTATAGTCATCCAGAAAAAAATTCAAGAGATAGGGTGCCTAGCTAACTGTGGTTCCCTCGACACATTGTGCTGTAATTGCGATGACCCCAGCCAGGACTTCCTCCCTGTGAGATTTTCTTAGCATCTTACAAGCCAAGATTTTTGATGCCATCTATTTTGTGGTATCATTGATACTTTTGATGATGATTCCTTGCGTCCCCCTGTCAGTGTCATATTTATTTTTCATCTCTTCCACGAGTGCTTTCTCCTTTGTCTTATTGTCAAGAAACTACACAGTATCCATGCCCAGGGAAGATAGCCCTGTAATTTGTGCAATGAGCTCCATGTCTATCGAGATGATCTTATCTAACCATATATCCCCATCATGCATGACTACCATCAATTGTTTGACGCAACTCCTTACGTACTGTCCTCTGCCAAAGTGTGGTAGCTCTAGTAGACGTAAAATCCTTGTTTTCACCAATCCTATTGCCCACTGCAGTGGTTGATGAATCGGTTCCCCAATTGGATTCACACCCAAAGTATGTAAGTATACCCTTTTTGCGAATTCTGATAACTTGTTTGTGTCTGTGAAATCATGGTTTGAGTATTTCAGCTTCTCGACATGACCTAGCAAGTTTGATTTCACCCATACACCATATGGTATACATGAAAAAAACAGGGATACGACGAGTTCTTTGCATGGTGACCTAGGTACCCGTTGCTTGTATTTTTTCGGTGGTGGTTCGCTCAAGGTTCCAACGGCCATTGTTTTTACTTTGGAATACTATTCTGGCCAACCTGTGACATCTTCTATTGTTACTTACGGTGGGTGGTTTGATACGGTTCTTTGAGATTCATCTGGCTTGACTACTGCTTCCTGATTCGTCATCGTCCCATTGACTCTCGGAGCTACTTCAAGGTTCTCTAGTTTTGCCTCCTTTAGGGTTCCTATGCCCTGGTTCTGTTTCTCTTGTTCTTTTGCTGACATATCCACATTCATGCCCTCATGTGTTGGTTGTTGGGATTCTTCCACCATGGGTATGGGGTTCATTGGTGTTGTGTCTGGTGATAATATTTCATCGATAATGACGATCTATGGTGGCTTTTGTTCGCCTACCTCTGATTGTACCTGTGCCCTAGTTCTAACTCTGGAGTTTCTGGCAGTCTAACTTGTTTCTTCTTGCTTTCTATGGTGGTGAATTTCGAGCATTTTTTAGGTCAATTGTCTCTGTAACCTCTGTGAGATGCGCTCTGTGCTTCATATGCTTTCTCGTTCTCTATCTTTTCCAATCTTACAATAGATTGTTTTCTCCCGCATCTATTTTTTGTATGGGCATCGCATTAATCTTGTCGAAGACGCTACCTTAATTATGGGTTCAATGCACCTCTAGTTCCTTTCTACTTGCCATTACTTTCCCTTGTTGTCTCCAGTTGGCGCGATTAATGCAGCGTACCTTTGGTCCTCTCTGGCATTCAATTCCACATCACTCCGTCATTTTGTATTGCTTTTGTCATATTTGCTTTTTCTGCTTGTTTCCATCGTGACCTGGACTTTGGCCTTGATCAATTTATACAAGGACAGGGAACAAAACCATATTTCAAAATGCATATACCTATCATTTCAAGAGATGCATTTCATCTCCTTGATTCCTCTACATATTATTCCTTGTACCCTGATATGTTTTATCCTAATCTTGTGCAATTGCATGTTCCATATTACATTGGAGAGAATTCAACATTAAATAATCATGTACAAAGAGATTATCAAATAGAAGATAAAGAGGGAAACAATTATTCCCATGAACATATTAATTTTTATTCTCATCAATTATCCGTGGGTAAATCAAGAAATGATTTGAAAGAGTCTCAAATTGCATCTTCCATTGATTCATCTCAATTTGTGTTTCGAGAAGGATCTAAATTTTTTCATAATCAATTATTGGAGGTTGAAAAGTATAATCAGCCAAATATTACTACCAATGATGATTATTCAAAAATGTTAATCGTTCCATTGAGTTCACCTCAAATAGTTAACCTTGAAATATCTAAGCTCAATGGAAAGTTTCAAGAGAATGAAACACTTATTTTCCGATCGAGAATCATGATAAGTTCTCACCGTCTTGATCCAACCTTTTTACAAGATTCTTTCCTTGATAGTCTAATAATTTATTCTCATCAGGAATATTTGTCGCATGTGAATTCTTTCAAACAATCCCATGTCAGTAATTGCATGTATTATAATAGGATTGCAGATTGGTTGGAGTATTCATATACCGAAATGTTTTCAGGGAATGGTAAGATCCTCTTCACTTTGTTTAGAGATCAAGAAGGTAACTTTAACACAGTCATTTTATATCCTTTGGATGGAGAAAATATGGAACGAAAGGAAAATTGTCGGGAGGATGGGGCACTTCGGTCTAGGCTGAGGGTTATGTCAGGTCCCCATAACTCTCACAAGCTTCATAATCTCATTTCTTCATACTTTTGTAACCCATATAATGACAAAATTGCAGAATGGATGGAGGATTCATACAAAAAGAATGTTCAAGGGAATGGTAAGATCATGCTTGCCTTGTTTTTAAATGATGATGATAAAGGTAAGTATGATATTTTTTTTTTCATTTTTTGATATACTACCATTCTTGCTAGTAATTTTTTATTTTTCCATTGTAGGATTGGAGTTACTCCGATGGCTACATTGGAAGCATGACTTTACGTAGCATTTTGATTTGTTTAGTAGTTAGAGTAGGTTTAGGAGTAGGTTTTCTTTTAGATTTATTTCTCATTGTTTCTCTTTGTAATAATGCAGTAATGAACACAAGTGGGTGCACCAAGAGAACCATAATATGTATGTTGTCAGCGAAGTCCACTTTGACCCTTTCTCTCAACTTTTCAAAAACACAGTATCATCATGAGATTTTTTAAATGTAAAGTAAAGAGATAAGTAAATATGAACTGTAAATTCAACCCTGACCCAAGGTGCCACGACTAGGACTGCATTCATATTAATGAGGATTTTTCTATTCTCTTTTAGTCTCTCAAGAGATATTTTGCGTGATGATTTCAGATCTACCCTCTTGTAAATATTATTATTATTGTTATTATTTCATTTTGGTTCTTTTCATTTTTCTTGTTTTTGGTTTGTTTCTGAAAAATTATGTCTATGTCACCATTTCATCTATGGAAGGAAAGTCAGAATTTTTATCCAAGAGAAACAACTGACTACTTTTTAAAGCACCCTGCTGTAAATTGTTAAACTCATGTCAGCAAAAGAACAANTATCCAAGAGAAACAACTGACTACTTTTTAAAGCACCCTGCTGTAAATTGTTAAACTCAAGTCAGCAGAAGAAAGTTCCTGCTCAAAACAATGTTGATGGTTTCTTTTCAAAATATCGAGAGGATAACGATTATCATTAATAAACTCTTAACGTTGTCCTTGTTTTTAAGAAAACAACTTGATTATACCTTCATGTCCTTAAGATGGTTTCTTAATAGGAATCTAAGTGTCCAGATCATGATAAGGATCATTTTAAGAAAACAAATGAATGATATAAGAACAATTTATGTTTGATAAAATATGAAGTTTTCAGTATCACTCCGCTCTCTTGAATATCATAAAGTTTCTGCAAATTTGTAAATTAATTCTAGAGAGTTGAAAGCACTGCAAGGTGTGGTAAGTGTTTGTAAACTCATCGAGACATTGAACAGGTCTTCTGGCAGTGGGTAAATGCATCGATGATACCAAGGCAACTTCGTCGGGGTACTGAATAGGCCTGCTGGCAGCGAAGCAATGTTGGTTCAAGAAAATTATCAGGTATGCCCCTTAAAATTAATCCATGAATAAAGATGTTCTTCATCATGAATGGACGACTTTTGGACAGGATAGAGGTGTTAGAGTGGGTTAAATGACATCCCTGTCAAGGCTATGGACGCCTTCTGGCAGTAGTGGCTATGTCAACAATATCGGAGTCAGTTGCATAAACATCGTTCCTCTTGAAATCTAGATCTTATACTAGATTACACTTTTGACGAAAACACATTTGATGTTGGACTATGTTATCCCCTAAGTTTTTCATGCTTGATGTGTTGTCAGTTGCTTCTCAAATATTCATTTTTTTTATTCATCCTAACATGAAATTTTGGTGATGCAGAGATAATTGTTTCACTTAGTAAGTCACCATTGTCGACAGTCCCACATGATTTCATTATGTGAACAAAAAATTACATTCTCTATAGTTGCCTTCACCTCAATATTGTAAACATGATAATTTTGAGATGATTGATGGATTAGAAAATATGTTCATTAATTCCTTAGGTTTGAGTTTTAGTCTTGTTTTATGTTTGATTCATGATTGAAAGCTTGATTCAAACATGAAAACTTAGCTTCGTATTATATTCCTATACAAAGCATTCCTTTTAAAGGGTCATTGTGTTTATATCCATTCTATATCTAACACTTGAATGACTTACCTTTTGAATGTTTTGAATAGGATATGATTTCTATATATTTAGTTGGTTTTCATCTGAATTATGAAAATTTTTGTGTTAATTTATTTAAACCCTTTGCAAAAACTATGGTTGTGCTAGTAGTCATGGGAATTAATGCGCAACTACTGTACCCTATACTTAATCCACCTTCCTGGCACAATGAATTAATTATCCTTTCATTACGGTTTATAGGTTTTCATACTTTGTATGTGAGGTTTTCATTACCAAGAATGGTAAATCTTCATGACCAAACCCTCGATTTTTATGCTATGATAACACATAGGCTTCGTTTTGGTTTTTTTCCCTTTACTACATTCAGATCTGTTCCTATTGCTCCTACCTTCCAAACCTAAAATTGTTCTGAGTCATTCTTGTTACATTCTAGTCGCGTTTTTTTTATGGCTCATGATGTTCGCTTGGAGACAAATGGCCGTCAGGCATTGCGATCTCATAGTTATGTGAATCCAACCAAATAAACTAAAATTGCATGCCGGAGACACATTTTTGCAGTAGCGGTCCTGAGTAAACAATTACGAATTAGTCCAAACCCTTTCAGAACCATTTCGTAAATGGGGTCATTTACCTTCATCGTGGGAATATTCTTCAGAAACGAATCCACCTCAGAGGTATGTTTCATTTTTTGGACTGCATTTTCTCAAAAAAAAAAAATTACCTGAGTTTTCTTTTTCCCCTTTTCTCTCTGTGGGTGTTAAGATATGCAACAAAAGGCTGATTTATATCATAGAGATAAGCTAAACCCTTCTATCAAAGACATGTGTGTTGATCCACAAGAGGACCATGCTACCATAGATCAAACTTTTGTTGTTGGTTGAAACCCATTGAGCAAAAAATCCACGGTTTGTTTTCATGCCTAGAAAGTCATTGGAGGAGGTTTTCAGATGTGTTAAAGGAAAGGTTTCTTGTGGTTCCTATTCATGAGCTAACTCAGGTGGTTTTACACAAATCAATTGTCAAAGGAAGGAATGCAAAACAAAGTAATTCAAACTTAATTTTTACAAACAAGAGGATCAAGCAAGCTGATAATGTAATTATCAAAAAACTCAACGAATTTCCACACCATCATAAATTCAAATTTGTCAAATAACTGAAGTAGTTAATAGTTGTTTATTTTTAGATTTGATTATGTTTTAAAAAAATAAAACAAATAGATTTTTATGGTTGATTTTTACTATTTTAGACTAGCTACAGAAACCCGTAGCTTATCTTTTTCTAAAAATCAGGTCTCTTTTAAATAAAAAATCAGAATTTAGTTATGAGAAATCTTCTAACTTATTCTTGTTTTCATTTTCAGGGAATAGTAGATTTAGATGCTGAAATTTTGGGGGAGACATGTTCGACTTTTCTCTTGAATGATTAGTATTTCTTTTGTTTTCCTTGTAAAAACGTTTAATAATTTTTTAAGAAAAAAAAACAATTTAGTTATGAGTGGCTGGAAGCCCTCTATTTTTGTAATATTACTAATCTCATGAGATCTCATCCTATCCTAGGATTAGGAAAGTAGGATTTCAAAACAATTTAAATACTCTACATTTTGTAAAGGAGAGCATCTTGGCCTGGAACCAATTATGAACGAAAGATTTCCAAGACTTAATGGAACAACTTATAGCATTTCGGCTTTAGACCACTGTGAATGTGGTTTCATTGATATTATGTTTTCTCTTATATTGGGATGTTAATATGTTGTATAGATTTAGTCTCAATGACATTTTATGTTCCATGATATTCATGCTATAGATGCCGTTCATGATTTGTTGTTCCAGATGTTGTGACTGTGATCATCGTATCAATTTTAATATCAGGATTTTTCTTTGATGTTTAGTTGATGGATAAAATGAATGTGTTACATAAAGATTTCTCTGAGTGTAATCATTTGCAATTATAAGATCAAAAAATTAGTATGTGTTCCCTATCCTATTCTTAAATCTCGGCTGCCAATACATTCTTTGAATTTATTTAGGAAAATTTCAGTATAAGCCTATTGCAGATTTCTTTCATAGGCGGGGCAGCAGGATGCTCTTGGTTCATACATAGGCACAAACACATTTAACGAACTAATAACAGGTTAGCTTCAGCTGCTTCTAATTTCTGTTATTTTATGCATTAGTGAAACATGAAAGTTTCAAATTGGCTTTGACCATCTCTGCATCTTTGTTTCACAACTTAGTTCATTCAAGTTTTATATGATCTATAATTAGAATACAAAAATTATAAAAATGTGCTTTCTTTATCTTCTTCTCAAGAACAATTATCTTTACATTGATTTTGAAAGTTTCCATTAAAACTTCCAACCTGTAAATTATGTTCATAAGTGATAATTTTTATGTTTTCTTTTTCTGCTTAAATACATTTACAATAATTATATTAGAGTATATATATATATATATATATATTATATTTTTCACATTAGTTAGTTTATCCTCTTTCTTTATTTTAGGACCTTAGATTGGCTAACCGAACCATTAAACTCGTTAGAACATGTTACACCAAACGACTTCGGTTATTTTGACAACCTCAAACCAGACCTGTTCTTCCAGTTGACGACCAATCATATTTTCCCATCAACAGGCTCATTGGTGTTGTATATGGTGATGGGATTTCGTCGATATTGACGATCTATGGTGGCTTTTGTTCACCTACCTCCAATTTTACCGGTGCCCTGGTTCTAACTCTGGATTGTTTGGTAGTCTGGATTTCTTCTTCTTTCTTTCCATCGTGGTGAATGCCGAGCATTTTTTGAGTTCAATTGTCTCTGTAACTTCTATGAGCTATGCTCTATGCTTCATATGCTTTCTCATTCTCTATCTTTTCCAATCTTCCAATAGACTATTTTCTTCCACATCCAAGTTTTGTATGGGCATCGCATGAATCTTGTCGAAGATGCTACCTTAATTATGGGTTCAATTCTCCTTCGGTTCCTTTTTACTTGCCATTACTCTCCCTTGCCATCTCCAATTGGAACGATTAATGTGATGTCCCGTCGGTCCTCTCTGACATTCAATTCCGCATCACTCTGTCGTTTTGTACTGCTTTTGTCATCTTTTATTTTCCTTCTTATTTCCATCGTGACCTGGCCTTTGGCCTTGTCCTCACCGATTTTGTACTCCTAAGTGTGCGTTCTCCTTCTCCCTTCAGCGCACTATACCTCTGTTGGTACCATTTAATATCTTCTTCTTTTTTTTGAACTGCACGGTGACTTTCAATTTGTGGGTGGTTGATTGTCCTTGTATGGATTCAGTAGGCTCCCGTTGATCATCCCTCTAAGTTCTGCACCTACTAGGTCCTTCAAGTTTACAACTCTCGCATCTATGATAGTTTTTACTTCATACGGTCCTAACCAGTGCATTCTGAGTTTTCCTGGGTGTTGCATGGATTTACTATCATACATCAATACTAAATCTCCTTCCTTGAAAGTTTTCTTCTTGATGTGTCTGTCATGCCAAGATTTGTCCCTTGCTTTCTGAACTTGTTGGCGGAACCCTACTAGGATCTGATCTTCCTCCATGGTCATCAATTTGTTTAGTCTCTCCTGTACTGCGCCTCATTCTGTCATGTGTGTAATTTCTCCTACGCACAAACCGGTACCAGAAATTCTAATGGAACCACTTCTTCTTGTCCATATACCATTTTAAATGGTGTGTGCCCTATCAAATTTTTGCACGTAGTCCTATAGGCCCACAATATTGTTGGTATTTTTAGGTCCCAATCATCCCTGTTGACATTACAGATCTTGGTGAGTGCATTCTCAAGGATTTTGTTAAATGCTTCTACTATGCCATTTTCCTGTGGGTGATATGGTGTGCTCTTCTGATGATGGACTTCAAACTCCTCAGTCATAGCATTGATAGTGTTGTTAATGAAGTGCGTGCCTTGGTCGCTCATCAAAACTCTTGGGAATCCAAATCTAGTAATTACTTGTTCAAAGAGGAAGTGTGATGTTGTTTCTGTGCTATAATCCTTCACTCGTGTTGATTCAAACCATCTTGTCAAATACTATGTCGCGGTGATAATGTACCTTTCTCTTGTTCTTTTTTCTACTGGGTTGATTGGTCCCACAAAGTCTATTTCCCATTTATTGAATGTCTGCAATGTTACCTGTGGTCATAGTGGCATCACATCCCTTATGTTGGGTTTACCAACCCTTTGACAGACATCACATCTCTATAAGTACTCCTTTGAGTCTCTGTGAATGGTCGGCCACCATAGCCCTGCGCGCAATACCTTCTGAACGGTAGCTTTACCTGCGTAGTGTCCTCCTACTATTCCTTCATGGGATTCTATTAAGACTCTTGGTATTTCGTGTTCTAACACATATCTTCGCAAGATTCTATCTATGCCCATTTTTTATAAGTGTTCTGCGATCAATTGATAGTCTGCAACTCTAACTACTAGGTTTTTCTTCTACTCAGTGTTATATTTTTGTGGTGCAATACATGTGCTCAAGTACTGAATGATATCTGCAAAGTATTCATTAGAGATCTGGACTGAAAATAACTATGCGTTTTGGAAGTTGTCGTCTAATTTCATATGTTCTTCTCCATTTGTGACCCTTGACAGGTGGTCAGGTCCTGCATTCAATTTTCTTGGCTTGACTATTACTTCGAAATCAAATTCTTGAAACAGTAGTAACCATCAAAAAATTCTCCCCCCAACATTGGCTTGTTTACTATGTATTTAAGGGCTGAGTGATCTATGAACATCTTAAAGTGTTTTCCCAATAAGAAATGTCTGAACTTCTATAGTGCGTAGACCATAGCTAGGCTTTCCCTCTCTATGGTGTTATAGTTTTGTTATGATTCTGATAGCCTTCTGCTCACAAATGTTATAGGGTGATCCAGATCTCCCACTCCTGGATGTGCCAAGATAGCTCCAAGTTATATGGTTGGTGCATCTACATGTATATGGAATGTTTTTTCCCAGTCTCGAAATACTAGTATTGGCACAGTGACTATATTTTATTTTGTATCTAGACTGTGTTGACAATCGTCGTTCCACTAAAATTTTGTATCTTTTCTTAACAATTTCTCCATTGGTGCAGTAATCTGCGCGTATTCTTTGATAAACTTTATGTAGTATATTGTGTGTCCCAATGTCACTCTTAGCTGACAAACTATTTTTGGTGGTGGCAAGTTAACAATTACTGCAATCTTTGCAGGATTTACTAGTAAACCTTGTTTGCATACTATATGATCCAATAGTATCCCAAACAATGTTTTGAATATACATTTCTTTATGTTTAATGATATATGGCACTACCTATATCTTTCTAACATCATTTGTAAGACCTCTACATGTTCTTTCAACAAACTATAGACTGTCCAATCATCCAAGTATACCTTTAGAAACTGGTGGATAAATTCCTTAAACGTGACGATGACTACCATGGAAAATATTGTTGGTGCATTATTCAGTCCAAATGGCATGACTTTGTACTGGTAGGATCCCCATTTTATAGAAAATGTGTTCTTGTATCTATCTTGTGCTATTTTGATTTGGTGGTAGCCTGAGAATCCATTAATGAATGAGTAAACTTTGTGTTCTCCTACGTTATCCAACACTTCATCCGTGAAAGGTGTAGGGAACGGGTCATGTAGGCATGCATCGTTCAAATTCACAAAGTCAATGAATATCCTTATCCCTCCTTATTTTTCTCTTGAACTACCATTGGGCTTATCCATTATGAGTCTTCCAGTAGTTCTATGATTCTGGCTTCGAGCATCTTGTCGATCTCAACTTTGAATTTCTTATTATATATCAGGTTCAATCTTTGTGGTCTTTGTCTGATTGGCCTCGCTTTAAGTCTGAGTGGTATCTCCATTTATCCTATATCTCTTGTTATACACTTCATCTCTGTAAATATTGTGGGAAATAGGTCACTTTACTCGCGCAGTAACTATGTTATTATTTCTACTGTTTGCTCATCCCAGTAATCTTCAATGATGGCCATTTTGGGATTGTCAACTGTCCCAATGTTGAATTTATTTACCTTGATCGAAGTGGCAATGACTTACGATTCTATGAGTGGACCCTCCAATTCTCTCTCACCTTTTTCTTCTTCGATCTTAATATCGGGGGGATCATCTTCATTCGGTGCTTCCTCCTGCACATGGTAACATCACAACAGTTCTTTCACTGTCTATTTGTTCCGCTATTGTGTTATCTTTTTAGCTCAAGAGGTACTCCGCATGTTTTGTCTTGTATGCGGATGTTACCTTAATGTTTACACTACCAGGAACTTAACTTTGTAATAGTTTTTATAAAGTTGTTTAAGTGGTTCTTTTATTAAAGTGACCTTTTAATAAAGTGCACCTTCTATTTTTAAAGTGACTTAATTTTCATAAAGCACTTATGTAATAAAGTGAAATTCACTTTAATTTTAAATGAGACCTTTTGGAGGGAATGAATCATGACCCTTGATCTTGGAAAAGGCACGATCTAATCTTGGCCTTTGGATCTAGGGTTGGGGAAGGTGAAAAGACACTTTTGGGGGGAAAAAGTCATTTTCAGATTATAAAAGAATGCATTGGGTAGTGTGCAAGATATGTCGAATGTCAAGAGAGGACATCGGGAGGAGAGTTAGAGAGATTTTCTGAGTATGATTGAGAGAGGAAAGTGAGCAGCAAAGAGGGCACATTTTTCGAGGAAAGTGGGCACGATTCCCGAGAAAAATTTTCTGTGAATTTTTGGTTGAATTTTTTTTTTCCAGCTATGGGAGGCCGTACTGTATGGATCCATACAGTTCGTATAGTCCGTACGATTCTGTACAGTTTGTAAAACAGTATGCATTTGGCATGAAAATCGAGGCAATTTTTGGCATGGTTTTCGAGGTGATTTTCAGATTTTCGATGGTTGTTTTTGGGCTATACGGAACAGTCCATTAAGTGTACTGTGGGCACGGAAAATGAGGTACAAAATATGCAGGATAGAAATACAATTTTGGAACAGAAAACGAGGTAAATTTTTGTGAGGCAGATTTGGTGCTGTGAGGTATTTTTCTTGGCTGGAAATGTTGTTTTGTTGCTGATATGTACTTTCCTGAAGCTGAATAATAAATCTCTCCCTCTCTCAGTGGGTTTCCCCACATTGGGGTTTTCCCTGACATTTGCCTAAATTTCTGTGTGTTATGGGTTGCTGTCCATTGTGTATTTCCGCTACATATTTTGCTTAGCAATGTGTATTTCTGCTTGTGGAAGTTTTTGAATGTGGGTATGCATTTCTGAAATTTATGAAGATGGTTATCTCTGGGTTGCTAAGTGTTTGATGAAATGTGTGAATGAAATATTTCTGATTTTGTCATTAGAAAATCTATATGGTATCATATCTTTGTCTCTGGCCGTGGGTAGTGTGATATTTGGGCAAAAGGGTGTGATTGTTTTCCTTGAGGTGTGATGGGGAATATGGCTGCAAGCATTAGATATGAGAATCAGCAGGATGGAATTTCCAACTACTTGCAGTGGAAGGTTCGTTTGTCAGTCGTTCTCAAGGAGAACAAGATCTATAGCTACGTCATCTCTGTTGTAGCATCTCCCGCAGCAGATCTTATTGCTTTGGACTTGCATGAGATCAAGGAAGCCAGAGTTCAGAGGATTATTCTGGAAGGGGTGAAGGATCACCTTATCCCACAGTTGGCTGAGAAAAAGACTGCCAAGGAGATGTGGGATGCACTTAAGAAATTGTTCGAGGCGAAGAACGAGAACCAGAAGATGGCCTTGAGGGCTAAGTTGCCTGATACCAAGATGGGTAAGGAGGAGAGTGTCTCTTCTTATCTTACCTGGGTGGATCAAGTTAAATATGAGTTGGCAGTTGTTGGAGAGGTCATTTCGGATTATGAGTTGGTGAGGATAGCCTTAAATGGCTTCACCAAAGATTGGGAAGTCTTTGTGAAGTGCATGGTGGGTCGTGAGCATCTACCAGATTGGAGCAGACTGTGGGATGATTTCACTCAAGAGGAGATCCGAGAAAGATCTCAGAGCAATGATCAAAAGACAGACATAGTTGAGGAGAATATTTCTCTTGCATTAAAGAGCAAGAAGAAAGGAAGTTTCTGAAGGGACTTGACTAAAGTCAGATGTTATTATTGTAATCAGTTGGGGCACCTTGCTTCTTATTGTCCTGAGAGGAAGAATAAGAAAAAGGAGTGAGAGGGGCCTGAGACAACTGCTACAACAACCATAGAGGACTTTGCTTCAAAGTTCCATAGGGAATTTTCTTTGGTTACCCTAGTTTCCAGTGTCGACAGCGGAGGATTCGGAGGTGATGTCAGATGGATTGTGGATAGTGGAGCCTCTAACCACATGAAAAGAATCTAGCGAGTATTCCCAGACTTCACAGAGATTAGTCCTGGCCGACAGGTGGTAAATGAAGGTGGTATGGTGAGAGTTGTACATGGATTTGGGAATGTTAGATCCCAACTCAAGTTTTGGGGACTCTTGGATTTGGGAATGTTGATGGAGTTCTCTTTGTTCCAGGGTTGAGTGTTAACTTGCTCTCAGTCTTAGCCTTGCAGGATGTAGGATATTGCGTATTGTTCAAGAGGGAACATCTCTTTATCTACAGAGAGGGAGTGGACCTGGTAGAGCTGCAACTGATCGATAACTGGGTGGATATAGGTTGTATATGTTGAGAGGATAGCCTATGATGTATGATTCAACATCAGATGAGGAGCGTGAGGAGGCTCATGAGATTGTGGTGGCGCCAAGGTATCAGTCTTGCATCCCGAGAGAAGAAAGCAAGTCTCTTTTGAGCACTGGTAGAAGGCTCAACCAGGTTGATTGAACCGATGCTCAAGATGAAGTGAGATAAAGGTTCCAAGAGGTTGCTAGGAGAAGATCTTCTAGTTCAAGTTATGTGCAGGTGTTGCAGATGGCTCCAGGTTTAGAGGCAGCTCCTACAGAGCACAATGTGATGGGACCAGATGATGGAGATGGTAGCGAGTACATCCCTCACTAAGAGGGAGTGTTATCTTTTTAGCTCGGGAGGTACTCCGCATGTTTTGTCTTGTATGTGGATGTTACCTTAATCTTTACACTACCAGGCACTTAACTTTGTAATAGTTTTTATAAAGTTGTTTAAGTAGTTCTTTTATTAAAGTGACTTTTTAATAAAGTGTACCTTCTATTTTTAAAGTGACTTTATTTTCATACAACACTTATGTAATAAAGTGAAATTCACTTTAATTTTAAATGAGACATTTTGGAGGGAATGAATCATGACCCTTGATCTTGGAAAAGGCAAGATCTAATCTTGGCCTTTGGATCTAGGGTTGGGGAAGGTGAAAAGACACTTTTGGGGGGAAAATGTAATTTTCAGATTATAAACGAATGCATTGGGTAGTGTGCAAGATATGTCAAATGTCGAGAGAGGACATCGGGAGGAGAGTTAGAGAGATTTTCTGAGTATGATTGAGAGAGGAAAGTGAGTAGCAAAGAGGCACATTTTTTGAGGAAAGTGGGCACGATTCCCGAGAAAAAAATTCTATGAATTTTTGGCTAAATTTTATTTTTCTACTGTGGGAGGCCGTACTGTATGGATCCATATAGTCCGTATAGTCCATACAATTCCGTACAGTATGTACAGTCCGTACAACCGTACGGATTTGGCACAAAAATCGAGGTAATTTTTGGCACGATTTTTGAGGCAATTTTTAGATTTTCAATGGTTGTTTTTGGGCTGTATGGAACAGTCTGTATAGTGGAATGTGGGCATAGAAAATGAGGTACGGAAGAGGTAGGATAGCAGTACAATTTTGGCATGGAAAACATCGTAGATTTTTGTGGGACAGATTTGGTGCTGTGAGGTATTTTCCTTGGCTGGAAATGTTGTTTTCCTACTGATATGTACTTTCCTGAAGCTGAATAATAAATATCTCCCTCTCTCGTTGGGTTTCCCCACATTGGGGTTTTCCTTAACATTTGCCTAAATTTCTGTGTGTTATGGGTTGTTGTCCACTGTGTATTTCCGCTACATATTTTGCTTAGCAATGTGTATTTTTTCTTGTGGAAAATTCTGAATGTGGGTATGCATTTATGAAATTTATGAAGACTGTTATCTCTAAGTTGCTAAGTGTTTGAAAAAATGTCTGAATGAAATATTTCTGATTTTTTCATTAGAAAATCTACATGTTGTTCTTCTGTTATGAGTTCGACTTCTGGTTCCTTGATGAATATGACTCCTCTTATTAGTTTTAGAGATGCATCTATGTTTGGGTTCTCATGCTCGAATGAGAAAGTGTTTATAAAATTATGTTGCAATGTCATCTAGGTCGCAGTTCCTTTGCGCAGTTCTTGGGTTGTATACCATTTCGTTGGCATGCCCTCTAGAGTGTGTATGAAATGATGAGGTCATTCCTCTAGGGGTGTCATATTCCATAGCGTTCTACACTTCCCCAAGTGTTCCATTGGTGCTCCCTGTCCATCATACTTATGTTGCTTGTTGTCTTTCTATTCTGCGCTGAACCTTATGCACAGTAACCGCTTACATTGGTACCAATTTGTGATTGTCTCTTTGTGTGTGCCCCACCATCTTACAAGTGTGGCCTTGAGTTCTATATCAATTGCTAAAAGTCTATGATTCTCTGAAACTGTGCCAATAATGTTTCCAAATAGTTTATTCTGTGGAAACTGGGTGGTTCCGTTATCTCTGTGCCTACACATCTTATTGAGCGATCTATTCGTGCACATCTTCTCATGGAAACTTCGTGTAGCCTTTGTTTCCAGTTCTCTAAACCGGTATCTAAGTATGTCGCACATGAAGTAATTCTCTACCAACTAAGTATCCCCTCTGCAATTGGGTTTATGTAATATTCATCGTGCGTAGTTGTTCTGTACAACTGGTTGATTTCCTTTAAGTCTAAGCAAGTGGGTTATACAAAACTTTCTCCTTCTGATGGGTCTAATGGCATGATGACCCTGTATTCACCTGACTCATATGTCATTTTTCTTGTCTTCAGATTTATTATGGCTTGGTTGTCAAACGCCCAATCCAACCCAAGAAACATTGGATATGGTGTTGTGTCATCCATTATTTCAATTACTTCAAAATCTGCTTTAGTGCGCACTCCATCTAGGTCTATTGTCACTCCTTTCAGTCTACCAATTGGTAGGACTCTGTGTTGGTTTTCTATTTTCACTTGAATAGGTGAATAGCCTAATGTGTCTTCTCCCATGCATTTCCATGTCTTCTTTGGTAGTACATTAACCTCAGATCCTAGATCTAGTATGATATCTCCCATGTTGAAATCTTCGATGTTGGCATTCAGTCTGAATTATCTACTTGTTCTTATCCTTGTGTATAGGTGTTTCACTATTTTTTGTTCTATCTTTCCTTCCCTCTCTATGCTACATCTTTCTAATATGTTTTGCAATATTTTGACAGATGATGGATCATTTGATACTTTTACACATGATTGCAAGAATCCATTGATTGTACTTACTTGTGCCATGGGTTGCATTTTGTTGGTATGATCCATTAATAGAGGAATCTTGTACTCTGGTGCTTCCTTGCTTTGTTGCACAGTTGAAGTTGATGCCATGTCTTCCTTATGAAATTATAGCCTAGCTTGTTTAAATATCTCCTTGTCATCCCGCGCGTCGAACAAATTCCTTGGTTTTTTGTTCTTCTTCACCCACTGGTGTTGTACTGGATCTTGTTGGACAACGTCGTTGCCTGTTTTAGCTCCTACACGAGTAACTATGTTGATGCTTCATTCTTCGTCCCTCACTTCGATTGAAATCCACTAAACATTTTGGTTTTTATGGTTCATTTTTTCCTGGATCTTTACTAATAGTGTCAGACATTCTTCCGTATCATGGTCTGATGCGCGAAAATACATACAAGTTGCTGGTGGAAGTGGACATTCTCTTACACCATGTCCTGGTTGTTGACAATTATGACATACTAGTGGTCCTATACCTCGTCCAAGTCCTCGTATCACTCGTCCTCCTCCTCTGTAGCCTGCTTGATCACCTATCAACGCATTATACTAAGGCACCTGATTGTATTGTGCGGTATTCTAATGAGGTTGCAGTGTGTTGTACTGTGGTTGAGCGGTATTATATGGTTGTTTCGTAGTATTATATTGATGTTGCGTAGTATTGTATGGGGATGGAACTTGATTAAATTGTGGTGCGTTTTTCCCAATCATCATTTTTGCATGCACTCTATATGCATCAGATGTTCTCTCTCACATGAAGTCCATAGTTCTACAATATTTTTCATCATGGCCCACTGAATTGCAAAAGTTGCAATATGAACTCTTTTTTACTGTCTAGTATTTTTGCATCATTGAGCAGTGATATGGATCATGGCCCAGTTTCTTACAGATTTCACACCACAGTCCTCCTGTTGGTAACACATTTGACATTCCTATTGCCATATACTGCGCGAATGTTGGACATTCGTTCTTGTGGTGCCCTTCTGTCCTGTATGTAGTACACCAAACAACTTCTCGTTTGTCCTTACTCTTGTTTTGGTTTATATGGAACGTTAAGTTCTTCAAATCCTCCTTAATTTCTTTGATGGTTGGGTTCGTTTGCTAGTACTAGTTTTCTTCCAGTTCCAGGGCTTCCTGCAGAGCCTCTGCCTATGTTTGAAACTTTTGTTATCGCAATGGATACTTTAAGTGTGGTAGTAGTGAATTGATTAATAGGTGCCTATGTTGCATATCAGTCATGAGATATTTCAACTTTCCCTTCAGTCGCTTGAATCTCTGGTCGATCTCCCACACAGATTTTGCTGGTTTTTGTTTGATTTCAGTCATCTCGTTCATGAACTGATCTTTTGAACTTGGCTTCTAGAACTTGTTAATCAACAATTTCTTGATGTATGCAATTGTTCTGGTTGTCCCTGGTGGATTGTTTGTAGCCAAACTCATATACCAATCTGGTGCACGATCCCTTAGTGTAATCGCTAGTTGTGGCAGTTTAGTATCTTCGTCTATGATCTGTTTTGATTCCCAAATATTCTCACAGATGAAGAAATGTTTTTTCGGGTCCTCCGATACTTCTCCTTTAAATTCTGGTAACCTGATGGTAGGATCGTGTCTTGCCATTCTAAACACTAAACTACTACCTCCGCGCAGTGTAGATACTTGACTAGTGTTGCCTGAACTAGCTCCTCCAGTTGTTGTTCCTTGTGTAGATGTACTTCCTATTGTCTTTCTTCCAAACTTTAGTTGTCTAAACAGTGGTGTTATCTTTGGTGTATTAGTCGCACATGGGTTTATGGGTTTCACACTGACATTAATATGGATAGGATTGTTGCCTTCTCTTCCCGTTCTTGGACCTCTAGTATTCCTCTCATATGTTGCACTCAATATTTCCTCAATCTACTCCATAGCCCAGAGATCCTCTACCTCTTCCTCATCGCTTGCCAAGCCTTCCCTCGCGGCTACAGCTCTCTTCTTGGTATTCACCTTGTATTGGTAGGGTACTTTGCTATGTGTCTTTCCATATGTCAGCATAATTCGCTTGATCTGGTCGTTATCCATCATTATTTGGTCCAAGGGTTCCTCCTCCTTTCCCTTATCCTTTCCTCCTTCCATTTCTCCTCTTTCTTTCAGTGCATCCCATGCATGTAGGGAAGTTTAGATGTCTGACTCCATTTTCATTACACCATTGTTATATAGAAGTATCTTAATAGAAGTATACAACGATCTAATGTACCTTCCTCATGGTCCTCATAGAAACTCTTTTTCCGTTGCACTATATGACTTCATTATATTTACTACAAACTCTGTTATAAATCCTGCTACAATATTGTCGAGCCAAAAATCTACTGTGCGGGTGAATTTATTGTTCAACTGTTGTAACTGCTCAATATGTATCGGGGTCCACTCTAACTGTTGGATCCAGTTCATTGTGTAGTTATCGTTCAACCTTAGTATCCACTCTTGCAATAAGTGTGGAAAATCACTGAAAAAGACTTCATGCAAATCAGTAAACACGTGTTTCTCAAGATATTTGTGTGGTGTTACTCTAGGGTTTCTGTTATATTTTTGTGCAAACTCCATCTCTTTTGTTCTTAGCCAACTTTTGATCTCTGCTTTTGTGGGATTCCACGGTCTCTACATCCCCTTCTAGTGGCTCATTGCTTTCTTCTTTGTTAGTATTCTCTTTCTCTGACTCCCACAGATATTACGTATCCTTTCAACATATCTCATCTACTCAATCCTCTACTGTTCCTACCAACGAAAACATAATCACTTGTTGGTTCTTACTTGAGTATACTGTTTGAGTTCGTATTGAGTGACCCAGGGTTCATGTATGTTCGGGGTTCCAACAAAGCCTCTAAAACTATCGACCCTCCTGGTAAACCATAAGGCAACACAACGCACAGGGTGCATTGCGTAGTCTCACCCGAGATTGTCTTAATGGGTGGTTGCAATACTCATGTGTTTGCATCCTAGGATTGAGTGAGAGATCTGATAACTGTATACTGAGAGTTATATTTCAACTTATTAACGCAATACATTGTTATCACGATTTATGAAAGAAATATAATAACTCATTCATTTAGCATATCAATATCTACTGAAAGACAATAAAGACACTCATAGATGTGTTCGTAATTTTCATCTAAGCCTTGAACTCTAACTAGTAAAACTAGCATTGCCTTCCATGTCGCCTGAAAAGGCTCATTGACATGGTGCACTTACAAGGATCCCAAATATGTAATCATCTCTCTCATGCAGACCTCTGAATGGCTCCTAAAGAGTTGGAAGATTGCTAAAAATAACAATTTTCCCCAAAAATGATGAACATGCCTCTAAAATACTTATGAAATGCTACCTCTAATCTCTATGAAAACTTGTCTCCAGCTTGATGAAAGCTAGTTGGATCTAAACCCTCCATTTGCATAGGAAAATCTACATTGTCGTCATCATTTAACACATCAACAATTTTTTTCTTATAATATATGCTAAATATATGCATATCAATGTACATGAACATATTAATATTGTTAATGTGGTTATTGCTAGTATTAATATGAGTAAGTGACAACTTTTCACCAATTATTAATGTGGTTGTTACTAATATTAATATGAGTAACTAAAAACTTTTTACTAATTTAATAATGAGTCAATACATTCCTCATCATCACTATCAATACTATCATTAATACATTGTATTAATGCATTGATAATCCTATATTTAACATTATAGATTAAATAGATGTTTATCAATCTATATAAATAATAATATTATTAAATTAATTAATATTAAAATTAATGTGAATAACTAACAATCTTTAGCTAATAATTAATGTGGTTGTTATTAATATTAACGTAGATAACTAAAAACTTTTCATTAATTTAATAATATCATTAATTACTCACCTTTAACTAATAAATAAATTCAAATATAAAAATTTTAATTAAAATAATTCATTTACAAAATAACGCCAATATTAACATATAGTCAAGTTCCACATAGTTCCCACCCACAATATTAGAAACGAAACAACCATTTTGGCGCGTTATAACTAATAAAACTTGTATGCCCTTAAAATATGGAGTGTTTTTTCAGAGTTACTTTAAAATTTCTCGTTAATTAAGAATTTTGATCTATTTTTTAAGTATTTGGGTTGTTTTAAAATGAGACAAAAACCCTGAAATTAGGTTATAAAATGCATGGAACTTTGATCCATACAAAATTTAAGTTACCCTTAAAAATTAACCTTAAAATGAAAATGAAAGAAAATGAAAATGAAAGAAAATGAAAATCTGACAAAATTCAAGTTCCTCTTGAAAATGAAAATCTGACAAGCCATTTTTTTTCCATAAATAAAGGTTTTCTCCATCCGTACTCCTTAAAACCGTTGCCTACTCCTTAAAGTATCATTATTTCGTGAATTAAAACTAATTCACTCGAGCCCATCTTTTGTATCGATATAATTAGGGAAAAAGTACTTGGCGGCCGTCCCCTCAACGGTCCGAAATATTCGGAAATATGTTCACATGATAGGATTCACCAAGGACGGACTCCGGATTCACTATGTATATATACGGTCCATATGATGCGTTTTCGTTTCATAAGGTAATTTGTATATATATATATATATATATATATATATATATACGGTCCATTCAACTATGGCAGGGCCCGGGATTTCCCGCGCTATACTAATAGCTATCGTTGCTTTGTATGTGTCTTCATATCAGGGAAACTGCGGCAACAACGAAGAAAAGGCGGAGATGATTAAGGTACTTGCCACTGATTCACCAAGAAATTATCAGGGCATTAGAGCAGATCTCATACGCAGAGACTCCCTCCTTTCAAATGCCGAACAACTGCGCCGAGCTATTGAACGAAGCCACGACAGACTGCGCAGGTTCCAACAATATTTCATCACCAAAAATGCCCAGATTTCCCACAATCCGCTTACTGCTGGACACGGTTTGTTTTCGATGCAGGTGAAAATAGGATCCCCGAATCCAGTAACGCTGCATTTAATAGTAGACACGGGCAGCGATTTGATCTGGACCAAGTGTCAAGCTTCTTCACTATATAAACCCGGGCAGTCCTCGTCCTACAGTAAGGCCTCTTGCGGTAGCAATGTTTGTTTAGCCGTGGGCAACCGGTGTGATGCCCAGAGAAACTGTGTATACCGCTATGGATATACAGATACTTCTTATAGCTCTGGAACCTTGGCTTATGAAACATTTATGCTTTCATCTCAGGCAAGGACTACATCGTTTCAGCGCATTGCTTTCGGATGTGGGCATGACCAAGGGAAATCTTTTGCCCGATCCGACGGTATAGTCGGTTTGGGAGGGGGGCCTCTATCTCTGGTTTCCCAGATTGGACCTTCCATTAACAATGTGTTCTCCTATTGTTTGGGATCCATGTATAATTCTTCAGGAACCAGCCCTTTATTCTTGGGTAGCACTAATTTCTTTGAAGCTGGTAAGTTCAGTGTCACCCCTATAATTCGAAACAAGAATTTCCCAACCTTCCACTATCTCAGTCTTGTAGGAATCAGTGTGGCGGGCAAAACAATCCCTTATCCGAAGGGCACTTTCGAGATTCAACCCGGTGGAAGAGGAGGCATTTTCATCGATTCCGGGTCGACTATAACCTATTTGGCCGAGGCGGCATATAGGCCTTTACTGGCTGCTGTCCGCTCCAGCATTAAAACTCCGCCGGTTCAACTATCTCATACTTCGTTTGATCTATGTTACGATGCTACGTTTGATAATATCAGAATTCCAGCCATCACTTTTCAGTTTGGAGGAGGCGCCAATTATATTTTGTCCCCGCAGAATTCTTTCCTTTCGTATAAAGAATATACGCGCGGACTGCTTTGCTTTGCGTTCGTATCTGCGGGGCCGGCGGGTTCGACATCGGTATTTGGAAATGTTCAGCAGCAGAATTTCCACATAGTGTACGATCTAAAGCAGCAGAAGCTCCATTTTGCTCCTGCTAACTGTGCTTCTCTGTAGATACGACTAAGTGTTCACTGTGTTGTGTTTAGCACCAGAGAACTCATACTGCCATATGTTTGGGAATAAAAATAAATTGTCATTTAGCTTCCTCCCTATGTTATAGCATTTGAATTCAATCGATGCATGTATTGCTTTTCTTGCAACGTTAGATTCAAATAAATCAGTTATTTTTATTGTTTCAGTTTTTTTTGGCAGATAAAGTGTCAAATCTTTTAGAGTTTTTTTAAGAAATAAATTGAACATAAAAAAATTTAGAGTTTCCTAAATATATAGGTACAAAATCTCTTAGATCTTTCAGAAAATAAACTCTGTAATAATTTTAAATAAAATGAAATATATTAAATATCATCACATATATATTAAATATTGAATTCACTCTAATGGGAAAGTTAAGGATATTGAAGACTATTAAGGTGAAATTTTTTAAATCGGATAGGTTTATCCTTATCTCTCACATACACAAGCTCTTCAATTTAGCAGTCAAGCAGGGCTTCCCTAAACCCTTGACTCAAAGCCTCATTGTTCTTATTTTTAAAAATGAGGATAGAAACATTCCCTCTAATTATAGGACCATTATGATTAGTTCCATTTTAGCCAAGCTTTATGGAATTATTTTGGAAAATAAGATTAATCGTTGGCTAGAAAGTTACACTAAAAGAGCTAAAGGCTATGCAGGTACTAAAACCAATATTTTTTGTTGTTTTGTTGACTTTAGAAAAGCTTTTGACATGGCTCTTAGGAAAAATCTTTGGAATATGTTGGAAGCGATAAAAGTGTCTCTCAAGTTGCTTCAATAAGGATGTATGATAATGTTATTGCTAAGTTTAAAAACAATGAGGGTTGGTCGAAAGAGATTAACTGCAATATTGGACTCAAACAAGGTTGTCCCTTCTCCCCTACCCTTTTTGGCATATACATTGACAAGTTAGAAGATTACTTGGAAAAAGCAGATTGTGTCGGCCCTGCTTTCACTGGTATAGTCATCAATCTTCTTCTTTATGCCGATGATATCATTCTTATGAAAAGGAGTCCTGATGATCTTGAAAATCAACTAAGAATCCTCAAGGATTTTTGCTCCAATATGGGTATGAGTGTTAACACTGATAAGACTAAGGTCATGATTATTAAATCCAATAAGATCACTTTTGATACCTTCATCTATGACAACAACAACTTGGAGGAAGTGACTGCATACAAATATCTTGGAATTGATAGGCACTACAAGCTCAACTAGAATTATAGCATTGAGAAAATGATTATTGCGGAATGAAAATCTTATTATGGGCTTGAAAACAATTATAAATCAACCGATCTTTGGAGCTGGGATAAGAAGAATCTCCTCTTTGAGACTCTTGTTACACTTGTTATTCTTTATGGATGTGAATTCTGGGGCTGTAGTATCTCTCGTGAATCCTGGAAAAAAATAGAGAAAATACAACATAATTTTATAACCTATAATCTAAAAATTAAAGGAAATACGCCCTATCCCATCCTCCTCTTAGAAACAAGCCTCTCGCCCATTGAGAGCATGACTATAGCTAGATACCTAATATATAAAAACAATTTAAACAACATGGAAGACAAGAGGCTTCCTAAATTTTCTTCAAAATCGAGTCATAACCACCATCGACTCAAGCGAGGATGGCATAAAGATGCCTGGTCTTGGCTAAAATATTGGGGAATCATGGAAGACACCATTTTGTAGAATAAAGATACTATTAAGAATATCATCAAATCAAAATTTAAGGAGAAAATGTGGTGTGATAAAGAGTTAGAGGAAAAAAGAAAATTGAGGTATTATAAGGATGTAATCAACCCTAATCTAGAATATCAAAATTATCTTTTTGTATACGAATGTAATGAACCCTAATCTATAAGATAAAAATTATCTTTTTGTTTTGACAAGTGTAAAGAAAAAATAATCATTGCTAAGATAAGAACAAATTCTCATGAGCTCCATAGTGAAACTGGGTGCTAGTCAATTCCTAAAATGTCATGGGATGAAAGAGTTTCATCTTTGTGACTATTAGATTTTTAGTGAGCTATGGCTCATGCATTCCTTTTTAAATTTTATGTCATCAATTAATTAAACCATAACTACTACAGCAAACCAAGATCACAAGAAGAAGATCCATGCACAAGTACACAAGAAGTATCCTGGGAAACCCTTCTCAACAAGAGAAGAAAACCCAACCAATCCTTTGCTATATTCCTCAAGAGTGATGCAGACACCCTACCTCAACAGGGTCCGCGACCTCCTGGTCATCAGATCGTTCTCCTTCCTGAGAAAAAATAGCTCTTTGGGCTCTTGCTCGAACCCTTTGAATGAATCCACAGGTCCTCTTTATTGAAAACCTGTCGTGTGAAAACTTAAGCACTAAGCGTGAGCTTTCCCTTCCATGTGATCATCGTAGTGATCACAGGCCTTAATCGAGCTCTGATATACAAGTCGCCCTTCACTCTCTATCTCCCGGTATCCAAAAGTCTGATTCCCGACAAGGGGTCTAGCACTTGCTAGCATCTCCCCCATCCTTCTCCATATGACCCTGTTCTATGACCTAGGGCCAATCCTTTGGGTGCGTCGCGTTTCATGATACGAGGGATCCCGATACCAAGCACCTCGTTCCTATGAATCCCGAAAACTTGAAAAGAGCTAACGGTCTTTGGCTCCTTCTTTGCCTTCATCCACGTGACCCTTTCCTATGACCACGCGCTAACACCAAAAGGTGTTGTCGGGTTTCGGCTTTTGGATTTTTGGATTACAAGGAAATCCTTGTTCCTCCAATCCTTGAAACACGAAATCCGAAATCTCCCGCCCCGATCAACGGTCTTCCTCCTTTATGATCTCACATCTCCTATTCTCCCATCAATCAATGGTATAGATTAAATCCCAGCTTTCTAGCTTTCGATATTCTTGCATAGTCTTCACCTCCCAACTCCCGATGATCAAATCCCCGAAATGTGGATCTCTTGACACGCGTCCTTGGAGATGGACAGTCCCGATGCTTTTGGGACTTTGACAAGTCCTCTCTCTTCTACTGTTATGAGGGTTAAACTTCGCGCACCTTCTCCCGGATCCGACTACTATCGATCCTCGGTGCTCAATCTGACGGTTCATATCTGGTCCCTTGCACGCTCTTCTCCTTCTATCTGGACGTAGGCTCCAACAGTCCAGATATCCTCCTCCACAATTGATCTAATGGTTGCCAACGCTGCTCCTGATATTTGAGAACTTCATGGTCCCACTGTTGTCCTTTGTGCTACTCTGCTTGATTTGACGACTATCGACTATTCGTCACTTCCTCCCGAAGGTTCTCCACCGTTCATTTAGATCTCTTCTCCTTCGCACTATTTCTGTGTCTCTAGACGTAGTTTCAACGATCCAGATTCCTCGCTTATGCCAATCCAACGACAGTTGTTGCTCCTTCCTAATCTTGCGCTTCTTCCTTTCCCTTGGAATATTTTCGAGGCTTGAAGGTCACGGTCTTCGATGCTTCTCTTGTGAGCCCGGTTCCTTTGGGTCTCATCTACATTATAGAAACAATTCCCCTCCTAAGCTTTTTCAACTCAGAAAACCTTGAAAGGGTTTCTCTGTGCACGTTCTTCTTGTGCTTTCTCTTCTGATCTTATGGACTTAGAATAAATCCACTCTCACACACTCCTAGTGTTGTTGAGATTCCGAATAACTCAGATCCAAAGTATTTCTTTGAAAAGAAATACTTCACGCCCTCCTGGCGTTATTCTGCCCAATGCCCTCCTGACAGAACTTCACAAAATCTTCAGAAATTTTGTCTTGTCCTTGAACTTGACAAAGAGTTCTTCCTGTGCACTCATTGCACTCACTCGATGCCCACGTGGCAGAGATTCTATAGAATCTTCAGTGATTCTGTCTTCTCTCTTTCTATGCCCTCCTCTGCACATTCTCACCTCCAAGGTGTTCAAAAACCTTGAGGCTTCTCCCTTGAGCCTATGATTCCTCTGGTGTGCACTCCTGGCACATCTCTATCCAAATTCTACAGAACTCAGAAGTGCACTCTTGCACTAGCTTATAGAGCCCTCAGTACTCTGTCATGCAACCTCTTGCATGAAGCCACAAAGAATCTAGACTGAAAATCAAAGAACTCACAGACAACAATTTATGTCTATCCCTGCAAATGTAAATCTAACATACATCTACAACATATATGAGCACACACAGATGACATTCAATTGCATAAACCACACAAAGACTCAAGTGCAAGAAAAACTGCTCTTTGTATTAATAAGAATGCCTATACAGAGGTTACAAAAGCTTGGACTGCAATAGAGTCTTGACTCTCCTCTCTTCTCTTCTCTTTGTCCCTGCTAGTTCTAATGATTACAGATATAAAAGATCTTTTTACAAAAGGGGGATCCTTGAGCTCTTCCCTCCATCTCACCTACTCTCATTTATTACATTGAATGGATATTCAATGGTTATCTAGTCTGAATTAGATCTAGACCTTCATCCTGTTGTCAGCCATTAAAGGCGACTCTAACTACTACATGCACAAAGGCATGGCTTTTGTCTCTACCAACCTTACAATCATTTAATTCAAATTCAAATTTTGAAAATGAGAGGGTTGTGCCTCTCTCCTCCATTGAATGCGTGCTTTGATGTGCTATCTAGTTGGCGCTTTGCTGACGTGGAGCGATGCTCCTGCATCATACTCCACTGCTGCAAAAATTCATGAGCTCCTGCTCATGATCTTCATAGCATCGTTGTTGAAATCCACCTGGATCCCAAACAATTCTCTGGAGTTGTCCATCTGCTCCACTGCTTCCTTGTTGCTGCTGCTACATCTTCCCCGCTGCTATGGAAGGCTTCCCTCTGTTCAACTTCCTCCCACTGATAGTTTCTTGCGCTGAAATCAACATCATCCTTCTAATTTCTTCAATTACCTCATCCAGCTGCTCAACTATCCGGCTCTCCTCTTCATGCAACCTCTTCTGTTGCACTTCCTCCTTGCAAATGGGTAGATCAATATGATCTCCCATGTTGTCTTCCTCATCTCTTGTGGTTTTGACTTGCCACTCTACTGCAGACTCCAATTCTACAGTCTCTTCACTGAGATGCTGCTCAGCTTCTCCCTTTGAAATCTTTTCTTCTGCCATTTCTCCTATTGGTGTATTCCGAGCTTCCTCTAGCTACTCCTTGGGCTGGTATCCTTCCCATGTCTCCAACCTGATCTGCTAGATGTGCATGCTCTGCACTATCACCCTTTTCTCTAGGGCTTCAAATTCTTCACATAGACTAACAAAATCTATGCCATCTACTTCCTCTCCTACTGCAAGCTCCAATGTTGCAGTCATCTCTTTTCCATCTTCCTGGCTGAAAATTTTGAACCATTCTTCTAAATTCTCATCTCCTTTGCTGTGGAAAACATCAGTGGTTACTTCATGTTCTCCTCTTTCTCCATGACATTCACTGTTGGATGTCCTTTTTCACCAGTTGCATCTGCAACACATGTGATGGCCTCCATTGGGCTTCATGGTAGGAATACCTCAATTCCTCCAATGTTCAGAATGCATCATTGATCCTTCTCTATCATCTCTCCTTGCTGATATGAACTCACCCTTGAGCTCATCTTCTCTCCCTTACCCTCCTGGAAAATTGGGATTTCTTCTATGCCCTCCTGGCAGTCTATGAGATCCTCCAATGATCTCATATAATTTCCCACTTGGAAAATTGGAAGTTCCTCACTACCCACTTGGCAGTTTATGAGATCATCCAGTGGTGTCTTCTCCTCATCATCACTGAGATTTCTCGCAGCTTTTGGCTCACATGTGTGAACCACTTCCTCTGTGTCTCTGAGGCCCTCAACATACCTTAGCCATATTCTCAACAGTTCTCGTTGTCCTCTGGCCAACAAATTCTGAATCATCCATTTCACCTTCCTCTTCATGGGCCACTCATATGCCCAATGTGTTTTCACATTCTTATGCATTTGAAATGCAAGATGCTCCGTTCTCTCCCTCACGTCAGTGATTTCTTTTTCCATCTCGACTTTTCCCTTCTACTGGCGGTCTTTGTCTTGACCACACTTATGGCCTTCAGTATCCATCCTTCCCTCATGAACACAACTGGTTCTTCTGGCTCAGCCCGCCCTGGTTGTTAAATGTTTCTTGCCTACATGAAAACAGATCTCCATGCATAGAGCATCACATTCTTTCTTCCTCTTCTCTTTCGCTTGAAATATATAGACGAAAATTATTTCTCTGATACCACTTGATGGTGTGTATTCGAGTATATTCTTTCTGACTTCTTCTCCCTCTGCCTACAACCTACAGACAGAAAGTGGCTCTGATACCACTTGATGCAGACCCCCTACCTCAGCAAAGTCCGCGACCTCCCGATCATCGGATCGTTCTCCTTCCTGAGCCAAAATAGCTCTTTGGGATCCTACTCGAACCCTTTGAATGAATCCATGGGTCCTCTTTATTGACAACCCGCCGTGTGCAAACTTAAGCACTAAGCGCGAGATTTCCCCTCCATGTGATCGTCATCGTGATCACAAGCCTTAATCGAGCTATGATATATGAGTCTCCCTTCACTCTCTATCTCCAGGTATCTAAAAGTTTGATTCCTGACAAGGGGTCTAGAACTTGCTAGCATATCCCCTATCCTTCTCCATATGACCCTGTCCTATGACCTAGGGCCAATGCTTTGGGTGCGTCGTGTTTCATGATATCGGGGATCCCGATACCAAGTGCCTCATTCCTCTAAATCCTAAAAACTTGAAAAGAGCTAACGGTCTTTGGCTCCTTGTTTGCCTTCGTCCATGTGACCCTTTCCTGTGACCACACACTAACACCAAAAGGTGTTGCCTGGTTTCGGATTTCGGCTTTTCCGATTACAAGGAAATCCTTGTTCCTCCAATCCCTGAAACCCAAAATCCAAAATCTCCTGCCCTGGTCAACGGTCTTCCTCCTTTGTGATCTCATGGCTCCTATTCTCCCGTCAACCAACGGTCTATATTAAATCTTGACTTTCTAGCTTTCAGGATTCTTGCGAACTCTTCATGTCCCAACTCCTGGTGATTAAATCCCCGAAATGTGGATATCTTGACATGCGTCCTCGGAGATGGATGGTCCCGATCCTTTTGGAACTTTGATGAGTCCTCTCTCTTCTGTTGTTACGAGGGTTAAACTTCACGCACCTTCTCCCGGATCCGACGGCTATGGGTCCTCGGTGCTTGATCTGCCAGTTCAAATCTGATCCCTTGCGTGCTCTTCTCCTTCTCTCTGGATGTAGGCTCCAATGGTCCAGATCTCCTCCTCCATAACTTATCTAACAATTGCCAACTTCATGGTCCCACTGTTATCCTCTATGTGACTCTTCTTGATTCGACGACTATCGACTATTCGACACTTGCTACCGAAGGTTCTCCACTGTCCATTTAGATCTCTTCTCTTTCACACTATTTATGTGTGTCTTGAAGTAGATTCAATGATCGATATTCCCTGCTTCTACCAATCCAACAACAACTGTTGCTCCTTCCTAATCTTGTGCTTCTTCCTTTCCCTTGGAATATTTCCGATGCTTGAAGGTCTCGGCCTTCGATGCTTCTCTTGCAAGCCTGGTTCCTTTGGGTCTCATCTGCGTTATAGAAATGATTCCCCTCCTAATATTTTTCAACTCAGAAAACCTCGAAAGGGTTTATTTGTGTGTGTTCTTCTCATTCTTTCTCTTCTGAGCTTATGGACTTAGAAAAAGTCCACTCTCGCACACTCCTAGTGTTGTTGAGATTTCGAATAACTCAGATCCGAAGTATTTCTTTGAAAAGAAATGCTTCACGCCCTCCTGGAGTTCTTTTTCTCAATTCCCTCCTGGCAAAACTTCACAGAATCCTCAGAAATTCTATCTTCTCCCTGAACTTGACAAATAGTTCTTCTCGTGCACTCGTTGCACTCGCTTGATGCCCATATGGTAGAGCTTCTACAGAATCTTTAGTGACTATGTCTTCTCTCTTTTTATGCCCTCCTCTGCACAGTCTCACCTCCAAGGTGTTCAACAACCTGGAGGCTTCTCCCTTGAGCCTATGATTCCTCTGGTGTGTTCTCCTAGCATGTCTCTGTACGAATTTCGAAGAACTCAGAAGTGCACTCTTGCACTGGCTTACCGAGCCCTTAGTACTCTATTATGCAACCTCTTGCATGAATCCACAAAGAACCCAGACTGAAAATCAAAGAAATCACATAAAACAATTTATGTCTATCCCTACAAATGTAAATCTAACATACATCTACAACATATATGAGCACACACAGATGATATTCAATTGCATAAAACACACAAAGACTCAAGTGTAGGAAAAACTACCCTTTGTATTAATAATAATGCATGTACAGAGGTTACAAAATATCAGACTGCAATAGAGTCTTGGCTCTCCTCTCTTCTCTTCTCTTTTTCCCTTCTAGTTCTATTGAATACAGATACAAAAGATCTTTTTTACAAAAGGGGGCTCCTCGAGCTCTTCCCTCCATCTCACCTACTCTCATTTATTACATTGAATGGATATTTAATGGTTGTCTAGTCTGAATTGGATCTGTACCTTCATCCTGCTGTCAACCATTAAAGGCGTCTCTAACTACTACATGCATAAAGGCATGGCTTTTGGCTCTACCAGCCTTACAATCATTTAATTCAAATTCAAATTTTGAAAACGAGAGGGTTGCGCCTCTCTCCTCCATTGAATGTGTGCTTTGATGTGTTGTCTAGTTGGCGCTTTGCTAATGTGGAGCGATGCTCTTTCATCAAAGATAAAGACCTCCCACACCATCACCGAAACTAGCACACAAGAGGGTGCTGCAATTTTCATAATTTCAGACCAAAACTTCTGAAATCATGAGATGACACAATGATAAGCCTGTTTCCTCAATGGGGATTCACCTTTGTTTATATAATACTTGTCACATCAAATGATGTGTCTATTGACACAATAGGGCCGACCTCAATAACTCAAATTATAATTATTAATTACCATATTAATTATCTTTAAAATTAATTATTAATCACATTAAGGTGGGGCCAACCTGTACCCTTTACATTACAATTAGGGTTACAGGCAGGTCTGACTCTTGAACAATATAGCAAGGGATATTGTACACCCACTAGGGTCACATCCATAGGGATTTCATATGTCTGGCTCATTGCATTACACATAAGAACCAGATCTTCACACGTTCACTTGTGCTCATCCACAAGCACGTCCACTCTATAGATCTTATTTCCCACTGCCTCACATAGGAGAATCATCTGGATGTTTCTCATCAAATTTGTTGCTCCGAGGAGGCTAATACATCATCTTCATTTCTGTTCACATGATAATGCACCCAACACTTTGGGATTTCACACATTCACCTTGTGCTTAGCCACAGAAATGTCTAACTCAATAGCTCTACTTTCCCACTAGATAATCATCTGGAGTTATTCTCAACTCTCTGAATGGAGGAGGTCATCTCTACGTTCCAGCTCTGTCTCACGAAGGAACCACGTACCCTTCTTAGGGGATTTCTCTCAAGTTTGTAAGCAGAGAGAAAGACTCACATAGCTGCAATGATCCACATCTCACATGTTTGTAAGCTGGAGATTGTCTCACATAGCTGTAATCATCAACACTCCCTCTCAGCTAGGGAGGCATTCGTCATCATGCCAAGTCTCACACGGATGTACTTTGAATTTTGTCTTGGCTGGAGTGATCAATACTCCCTCTCAACTAGGGAGGAATTCTTCACCAAGTTAGTTTGGTGAATATGTATGCAATATTCTCATGTGTAATAAGGTATTTCATATGTACAATTTTTCCTCTACATCATATCTTTGATATAAGGATATTTCATCTCGTTGTGTTTTGATTCATCAGAAAAACATTGGGTTCTCAAGGAGATTTATACACAGCTCTTTGTTATCATCATAGGATCCATCTCATGCTCAAGTAAATCTGTCAGAAACTTTTGAAGCCACATTGCTTTGCACACTCACTTCTATATCTACTCTGGCTCTGGTGCACTCAAGGCCATAGAGTTTTGTTTCCTGCTGCATCAGGAAATCATGACAAACGTCATGGTAAAACAACAACCGGATGTGCTATTTCGGTCCAATGTACTCTCTGCTCAATATGATTTGGCATATCCTGCAAATTGAAGTTCACACTGGAGGCATATCTCAGGCCATATCCAACTGTGCCTCATATATATCTCAATACATGCTTCACTGCTATCCAATGAGTTTGTCTCGACTGACTCATGGATTGACTAATCATAGTCACTGCATAGCATGAATCAGGTATGGTGTTAACCACATACGTCAATGATCCAATCATCTGTGGATCAGTCTCGTTTGAATCATCATCATTCATTTTCTTCAATTTCATCATGGTGATTTTGCATTCTATCATACTTCGTGTCCCAAGAAGTGGTGCATCGTACTCATATCCTTCATCTCGAAATCAAAAGTCAAAGCTTACTTGTATCCAACAACAATGGCTTCCTGAATAATTTATCAAAATTGGGCTCTTGTCATCAACACTGTAATAATATATGTTTGGATCAACAACACTCTTGCTGAAATCCAAACTCATCAAGAATCCATCCATCTGATATTGTTTCCAACTCATGGATGATAGTATGGTTGGAAGTGTAACGATTTTATTGGATCAAGTACATCATTATAGACAACTCCCTCTGTTTGTGAGAAACCTCTAGCTATATATATCTCTTTGTATTTATCGACATTTCTATCAGTTGCATGCTTGATCTTATAGATCCACTTGGAAGTCATCATAGACTTCCATTCTGGTCTCTAAACAATATTTTATACATCATTTTTTCTTTCTTTCTCGGGATGTGCCTTGAGAGGCTTGTATGTTTCTCCACCTCTTGCAGAGTGAGCCTAGGTAAGCCTTTTATGCCCTACTGCAATATCTCTAATCATATCAACTGGAGCTACTGGATTAACTACAATAATGTCTTGTCTTCCTCTAAACTGCTGAAGAGGAAGAAGGTACTCTCTCTCTTTCTCAATTAGTTTGACTCCTTATGAATCAAGTGACTCCCTATGAAGTCTTGAAGGATAAGCTTATTCTTTTGTTTGTTAGTCTTCCTGGAACAAGAAAACAAACAAAAGGAAACAAAGCAAGAATATCCCCTAGAGGAGATTCATGAGTACATTTCTAGAATCAAAACATTTTACGGATTGTTCTCACAACTACAACACCTACTTGTAATGTAGCAACCTTAGGGATGTAGGTTATAGTCATGATAAAAAAAAGTCAAACCTGAAGTCTCCACTTCCCATGTGTTGTTCTTCTGAATGCATTGAAACTTTTCTAGGTCCATGATTTGCACCAGGGGTTCCTTCCTCCTGCAAATACCCTTGTGACAATGATGCAAATTATATATATGTACAAGTGCATACCTAAGAGTGTACACCAATGTAGGTTCTTCTTGTTTGTATTGTAGCCACCTATACTCTGGTCTAGTAGAAACTTTCTGCATGTTCAGGACATGCCTCAGACTTGGTCCTTCTATGCCTCAAAGACTCCTTCAAATTTGGGCCCGGAACTCTACTAAACATCCTGGCTTCTATCAACAATTATATTGTTGTAGTGTAAACTGTCAAGTAACTTATACATGGACCTTGTTGTTGGACAGTGAATCTTAGGGTGCACGACTACTGCAAGATTTTGTTACTGAAAATGATGTTACATATTTGACACCATACCAAGAGATTCATTTATGGAATTACTATGTGGAGGGAATCTTGAATTCTGCAGTGTTTACAAGTCTCTTGATCCAGGTGAGTGATGTGATGTGTCCAAAGTAATTATAACCTCCAAATTTACACAACCAACGTTTCAGTAGTATTTTCAACAGAGCCTAGTCGACACCTCGTATTTTTTTTCCCATCTAACTCTGATCTTGACTGCAAATTTGTAGAATTTATTATGAGCATATGCAACTATTTGATCCATGGTCCTAGTAATAATTTAGGAATTTATTGCATCTAGTTTCAGGGAGAATCCCTTGATTTGATTTTCTCTTGGATTGTTGGTTTCTTCATTGGTATTCCCCAACCTATAAATGTTCTCAAGCTATGGGGTAAACTACGAGTTCACTCCAGCCTATGAAAAACTGTTCAGGGGATCGTTGGCATATATATATATATATATTTCATTTTTGATTTGATCTCTCCCCTGATATTTCAAGGTAAACCTTAACGACCTATAAATCCCTTGCATCTTTCAATCCCCATTGTTATTTTGGATGTTGTCTTTGTAGCAAACTTTGGGGCATTGTTTTCTTGGAATTGGCACATTTTTTGTATCCCATGTCTTGCTATAACAATCTTGTTTCCACAGAAATTTTTAGGAGGGATCTGGTTCTTTCTATTACCATTGAAAATACACCATAGAAAATTTAGAAGGGGTCTAACCCTTTTTCTTCACCACATATTTTTTTTTTTACTACAGAATTTTCAGAATAGGGGTCTGACCCTTTCCTTTTAGGCTGCGACAACCTTAGAGACCTGCGGCCAGTTTAAGGAAGGTTACCACAGGGTTGAGGATGGGTCAACCTTTATTTTCTTCATGCTTTAGGGGTCCGACCCTTCTCCATATACCATGGATGTTATTAAGGGTTTTCTATAGTAGTTTTGAAAGGCTTGTGGGCACCTCATTTTGACAACAAACCCTCCTTCCCATACACTACAAAAAATTAAAAAAATGAAGCAGTCTCCTCATCATATATCACAAGAATTTATGAACCGGTTTCCTCATCATTTGTTGTGGTCTCTTCATCTTTTGTCACAGGAAGTTAAGAAGGGTTCAACCCTCTTCTCTTCACATTAATAGTAAAGTTTTTGCAGACTCTACCTTTAATTTCTAATGTGCAATGGTCTTCTTCAAGCCTTCTCTGATACCAAGTTAGATTTTCAATGAGCTATGGCTCATGTATTCTTTTTTAAATTTTCTGTGAACAATTACTTGAACCATAACTACTACAACAAACCAATATCACAAGAAGAAGATCCATGCACAAGTACACAAGAAGTATCATGGGAAACCCTTCTCAACAAGGAATGAAAACCCAACCAATGATTCTTTTCTATATTCCTCAAGAGAAATACCTCCCACACCATCACCAAAACTAGCACACAAGAGGGTGCTGCAATTTTCATAATTTTAGACCACAACTTCTGAAATCATGAGATGACACAATGATAAGTGTGTTTCCTCAATGGGGATTCACCTTTATTTATATAAGACTTGTCAAATCAAATGAAGTGTCTATTGTCAAAATAGGTCCGACCTCAATAACTCAAATTATAATTAATAATTACCATATTAATTATATTTTACATTAATTATTAATCACATTAAGGTGGGGTTGAACTGTACCCTTTACATTACAATTAGGGTTATAGGTAGGTCTGACTCTTGAAAAATATATCAAGGGGTCTTGTACACCCACTAGTGCTCATACACTAGGGGAACATCCATAGGGATGTCATATCTCTGGCTCACTGCATTACACAAAGGAACCAGATCTTCACACGTTCACCTGTGCTCGTCGACATGCACGTCCACTCCATAGATATTCTTTCCCATTGCCTCACACAGGAGAATCATTTGGAGTTTTCTCATCAAATCTGCTGCTTAGAGGAGGCTAATACATCATATTCATTTCTTTTCACATGACGATGCACCCAACACTGATTACACATCTGCCTTTTGGGATTCCTCATCCACAAAAAACAGATGTGTAATACTTAAGCCCCCTAAAATATGGACTCCGTAAAAAGAACCTATGTTGTTTACCTCTTGAATGGATTGAATTAGTCCTTCGAATACCAATAGAAACAATAGATGCGAGAGAGGGAAACGTTGTATGACGCCCCTCCCTACTCTGAAGAAAGGGGAAGCAACCCCGTTAATAAGGACTGCAAATGATGCAGTAGATAAACATCCCATTACCCAATTGATGAAGGATATTTCAAAGCCAAGGTGAGTTAATAGTAGCCTCAGATATACCCAGTTGTCTCTATCATAGGCCTTTGAGAGGTCAATTTTTATTACCTCCCCATTCTATTTCTTGGTTTTGATGCTATGAAGTGTCTCCTATGAAACTCCTATGGCTTCATGGATTATCAAACTTTGTAATCATGGCTAAAAACGTATCATTGAAAGGGTCATGGAAATGGCCATTTTATCTTGATTTCTCCACCACTTTTAGTATATATTTCTCTCTTAAGCCATAGATCCCCATTAAAAAGTCCATTGACCAGCCATCTTGGCTTGGACTCTTTTCCTTTTGAAAACTGAAGATTATCTCCTTCAATTCTTCCTCCTTAACTTCTTTCATTAGTTCCTTGTTGTCTTCTTCTTCTCTAAACTTGTGGAGTGGTCTGATTATTCCTAGAATAGCCTCAACATGAGAAATGACATCTTCCTTAAACAGATTCCTAAAGTGTCTTGTGCTCATTTGTGTCATTTCTTCAAAAGAGGAGGCTTTGTTTCCCTGAGAGTCATTCAGACTCTAGATTGTATTTTCTATTCTTCTCCCTTTTGCAAAGGCTTGGAAAAATTTTGTGTTCTCATCCCCACTTCTGAGCCAAAGAGATATTCTTTTTAAATACCATGATTCTTCTCCTTTTTTTAGCAGATGATTGTGCTTCCTTTCAAGATTGAGGAGTTGGTCGTTGGATTCCTATTTTCCATACCCTCCTCCTTTTGATTCAAACAATTTTTGAAGGTATCTTTCTATCTCAGCCAATTATTGGTCTTCCATTTATCTTTTCCTCCTTTCCCAAAGCCATGTCTCCTTCTTCAAACTTTTTAAGTTTGTGGCCATTTGAATAGGAACCCGAATACTTGTAGTGGTATCAATAGGAATCCATGATTCCTTTACTATAGCTATGAACTCTTCATCTTTTAGACATGATGAATTGAATTTAAATGGAATTGCAGGTTTTTTTGGTTGAGGGTAATCTTCTAGGAGAATAGGATGGTTATTTGATTCTCCCCCACTTCCCACCCATTGTCTACACATTAATGGAGAATCTAGGATATGTCTTGCAAAAATAAAATGGTCCAATATTTTTGGGATATATTCCTTTCCGAGCCTTTTGATTTTCTAGGTTTGGGTTATTTTTAGGGGATCTAGATCCACTAGGCCACTTCCTGCGATCACATGAGAGAAAACGTTGGAGAGAGGATCTAGTGGAGCTCTTTCTCCCCATGACTCAACCTATCCCATTGATAAGTTTAAGTCTCCTCCCAAGATGATGTCGTGATCATTGAGGAGGAATTTCCTCATAAGGGCTTCCCATAATTTGGATCTATCTTGATGGGGGCCACACACATTGAGGATAAAGAACTCCCTTCCCAATTCTTTGGAATAAAATCTGGATCCTAGAACCATCTCACAATTCCAGGAGTTTATAACCTTTATATTGTTGGGTCTCCAACTGAAGGATGTAATACCCCAAGCACGTGCCCCAGTTATATTATGTATTGTAATCATGTTTATAGGCTTGTGAGCCAAGTGTATATAAGATGGTGGGCTTATGTGTTATTTAGGCTGAAGAGCCTAGGTGTTAAAGGCCAGGAGCCTAATTTTTGTATATGTGATTATGTAGATCATTAAAATAAAATATAAACATCATTGCATGTTGACCGACCATGAAGAAAGAGTGATGGGGGAATAGCTTCCACGAAGTTGGGCAAGGAAAGGGGGATAAGTGTTTGGGCCTAGGGGCTAAGCTAGGGGGATTGCCTCTAAAGGGGGATAATAATTTATTATTATTTGCTAAAGGATAAGGTGGAAAATTGATGAGTGTTGTCCTAACTTCCTGGTAAAGGGCAACGAATGCAATTGTAGAGCATGCAACTCCAGGAAGACAAGTGTCGAACTGGCGCATGCAGCTAAAAGATGAAATGTTAGTTGTGTTGGGAGAGGGATTCCCATTCGACATCCATCGTATGATCCTGAGATCTAGTCATTGCCTCTACGTTTTTTTTATGAGCACGTTTTCTTGGAACTAGGAAAAACTCGGGGGACTGAACCATCGTCTACCCTGTTGGCCTCTACAATTTCCTCTGCATAGCCATGTACCTATGAAAAACTAGAACCGTGAATCCAACCTACGTGAGTTGTGTACTCAGCCCATCCACTTTTGCAGAGTTGTGTATGCACTGAACTGTCTTTGGGTTGTTTCCATCAGTTGACTGAGCCATGTTGTGTCTTTTTTCTCGAATATTACCATTTTGGGGTGTCCATAAATGTTTTCTTGTTGTTGTTGTTGTCACCTGTACTTCACTGGATCTGATTTGAAGATCAACTAAAGAAGTATGTTTCCAAGCCTCTGAGCGAATATCCCCAGGTGATAGAGTGTGCGGAGGAAGTGAGAACTCCTGGAAGGGGTCCTATAGCTGCCACAGATCTCGAAGAATTCTGGTCCGGCCTATTGCTGAAGCCCAAGGAAAGGGAGGTTTAGTAGTCAAAGGACTGTAGGATAGTGAAGGTGTATACTCCTGGGGTGGGATAGGCATGTGGGTAATGAGAGTCTGTGGGAAGTGGGTGTAAGTGCTTCCTAGGATAGAATCTTTCCTCCAAAATTGTGTGACCTCCTTGTTGAACTTTCCTAGAGTAGGAATCCCTTTCCCAGTGGAGATTAGTCACATCTCGGGGGCGACCTACTGTTGAGAGTGATGATCAGCGTGGTCTAAGGATGGGAGGTTCATGGAAGGTCTTCATGTAGTTGGTGGTGTTACTCTAGTTGAAAAGATAAGTATCAGTATGTACCTAATTTATATGTTATACATGTCTGTGATGCTTGAATATTATCATGTATTTCATTGCGTATATGAATTATTGTTAATTCCATTGATTATGTATGTTAGCAGTAGCTCTATGATAACTCTGTGTTATGTGTTTTAAATTGATTAAAATTCCTTATATATATATATATATATATATATATATGAATGTTCTGTGTAGTAGCGTTGCTCGGCCTATTGGTGGTTGGGGACATTACAATTTGATATCAAAGCCAAGGTTTCAATGCTGAGCCTAGATGGGCGGGATAAGTGGTCTTTGGACCAAGGTTTTAGGTGGGAACTGTGTCTGGAGGGACTCATTTCAGACCTCAGAACCTTCCTGAGTACCAAGAATTACATTGGTTGTGTTACGAAGCTCAAGAGGAGTAGTGGTGTCATAAAATCATGACAGAAGTGGTATTGGACTGCAGAGTAATGTGGTCCATAGGATTGGTTTGGAAAGAAGGGAAACCCTTTTATGACCATCATCTCTGGAGAAGTTGCAGGAGGGTTATCCTAGAATCCTTTCGGATTTCAAAAATCAGTAGAAGCGGGGTGCACTGAGGCACAAACATCTGAAGTCCAAAGCTATGAAGTCCCAGAAGAGATCCACATCGTAGATCTGAGGGGAGACTATTGACTATTAGATCTTGGAGAAGCCGTGCATGGGTTATTCACAAGAATCCTTTGGAGTTCACGAATCAAAATATTTAAAGTGAAGAGAAGTGAAAACCTCTGAAGAAAGAAATCACGAAGTGGATCTTGACCATTGGTTGCGGGAGAGATAAGGACTATTGATTATCCAGGGAGAGTTTCAAAATCGGGATAAGGGGAATGTGTTGATGCACAAACTTCCGAAGCCTGAAGTTTTGAAGTGAAATGGTAGACGTGGTGGGGATGAATGATGTCACATGGGGTGACGTGGAACTTCCCAGGCATACCACGTGCCATCACCTTATTTGGTGACAACTGTACTATGTGGGCTCGAAGGATAGAGAAGTTGGAAGTTCAGAAGTCGCGATATTGGAAGGAAGAAACCATGAAAGCTTCTAGAACTTGAAGTTTCGAAGCTCCGAAGTCTCGAAGTCCTGAAGCTTCAATGATAGAATTTCCACAACGAGTGTCAGTCGTTGGATGTTGGGTAGACGTGGACCGTTGATCCATCCTACTTCACGAGTTCATTAATTCAGAACACTGAGAGTCTGTGATGATGTATTATGAAGACTTTAGAACCTGAAGTCCTGATTTAGCGCCTATTGATATAGCACTTGATCACAACCCATGCTCACAGGGGTTGGGGCTAGGATAAAAGGGATAAGGCCTGAAATTATCACAGAGTCGAGCAGAGCTCAGAGAAAAATTCATGAAATCTGAACGTTTTCTATAATCGGATTCGGTTTATGAATTTTGTGGGATTTGTTAAGGAAAGATGGCCTGACAAATTACGGTTGTCTACAAGTTGTGTTTGTAGAGTTCAATGAGTGTTAGGACCGAAGTAAATTGACACTGAGTGCAGAGGAATGGAGGAGGCATAGAATGCTTCCAGCTGAGAGAATGAAGCAAAAGGAATGGATGTCCATTTGGGAGTTGAAGGATCGAAATGCAATTGACATGGAGAAGAGATAGATAAGGAAGGGTGTATGATGAAAATCATTGGTCGATTGCAGAAAGATGCCCAGACTCACCGAGAAGATAACATAAATATCATGAAATCCATAGATCAACAAGGAAAATTCAACTTAAAGTTGATGCAGAGTTTGGAAAGAATAAAAAATAAGTTGGATAACGAGAGCGACTCAAGCAAACAGGGATTCAAAGAAACCATGAAGGAAAATAAGGTTGAGAAGCATTAGCAGGCATCATCGTCACTCCCCAAAACATTCCAATAAGGAGGCACGCAGTAGTTCAAGCCCATATCCTACTAGAAAACATAGGAGATCTGGAGTGGATGAAATAAAGGGAGAAATGTACAAAATTAAGCCTCCTGTGTTTGATGGAGAACATAAGAAGGAGGAAGATGCCAAGACATGGTTGCTTGGCATGAGGAAATATTTCCAACTGCAGAATTATTCCCTCTCATGTTGAAGGAACAATTACAATGTATCAATTGAAAGGAAATGCATCCATGTGGTGGGACCAACTTGTGTAGGTGAAACACATTAGAGAGAAGGATATCATCTGGAAAGAATTCAAGAGGTATTTCAAAAAGAAATACTTGACTAAAATATATTATGACCAAAATATGAAAGAGTTCTTTGAACTCAAGCTGGGTAGCATGACCATTGATGAATATGATCAAACGTTTTTGGAATTGTTGAAGTATGTTATGTTCATCAAAGATGAGACTGTCAAAATTAAAAGGTATCTAAGTGGACTTCCACCTTCCATCAGTGACAAGATCCAGTATGATGAACCTAAGACTATGGAAGAAATTATAAGGAGAGAAAAATGCTTGTATGAGAATCAAAATGAAAATCCTACTTTCCAGAAGGCTTGGGAAGACAAGAAGAATTTCAATATGGATCAAAGGAAGAAGGGAGCTAATCCACCCTTTTTCAGGAACAGTCCTCAAGGAAAACCATATTTTAGAGAGCCTAGGAAGGCTGAAGTGGGTGGGAAAATGCCAAGACAGACACCTATAGAATGTTGGGGTTGTAAAGGAAACCATAGGTACAAAGATTTCCCCCACATAAATGACAAGGTGAGAGCTATCCACAATGTTCAACAGGCTAAAACAGTGGAGGACATGTGCAGTAGAATACCCAGGATCTACGCAACCCTGGACAACAAGCAAGAAGAATATCAATCGCACATGATTGAAGTGGAAGGTATGATTAACAACCAACCATTTACTATTTTAATTGATTCAGGGGATAGCCATAGTTATATAGATCCTAGAGTGGTGGAAAGTTTTCAATTTTTGAGAAGAAAACATGGAAAATCTTGGTTAGTGCAGCTGGCTATAGGAACCAAGAGAAAGGTTATAGAATTGGTTAAGTCTTGTCCTGTGGACATGAATGGACTAAGCACAAATGATGATTTGAACATTCTGCCTTTAGGTTCTTATGGCTGTCTAATTGGGATGTATTGGTTGGGCTAGCACCATGCCATATTGGACTATCGTAGCAAGGAATTCACTTTCTTGTATGAGGAAGGAAATTGGAAAATAGTCCAACGAATTCCCTAAGCTATTGCTATCAGAGAAATCTCAGCAAAGTTGTTGAAGAAGTCCTACAGGAAAGGCTTTCAATTATTTGCAACCCATGTGGAGGAAACACCTAAGGATGAGGTGTCAAATATTGAAGATAATGCGGTAATAAAGGAGTTTGAGGATATATTTTAGGAGGTACCCAGACTACCCCCAAAGAGAGATATTGACTTCTCTGTAAACTTGATGCCTGGAGCATCTCTAGTGTCGAAATATCCTTACAGAATGTGTATGCCAAAGCTGAAAGAACCGCAGTTGCATCTTGAAGAGCTCCTAAAGAAGGGGTATATATGCCCAAGTGTGTCACCTTGGGGTGCCTCGGTCTTGTTTGTGAAGAAGAAGGACATGGCGTTGAGATTGTGTATCGATTTCAGACAATTGAACAAAGTGACTATTAAGAACAAGTATCCTCTGTCGAGGATCGATGATCTCTTTGATCATTTGAAGGATGCTAAGATATTTTCAAAGATAGATCTCAGGTTAGGGTATCACCAGGTAATAATAAAGGATGAATACATCAGGAAGACCTCCTTTAGAACAAGGTATGTTCATTATGAATTCACAATGGTGCCATTTGGGTTGTCAAATGGACCCCCTATTTTTATGTGCCTAATGAATGGTGTATTCAGGGACCATCTGGACAAGTTTGTCATAGTATTTTTGGATGACATACTAGTGTATTCAAGGTCAGAAGAAGAGCATGAACAACATCCAAGGATGATGCTACAAGTGCTAAGAGAGCACCAAATGTATGCCAAGTTGAGCAAGTGCTTGTTTTATCTAAAACAGATCCATTACTTGGGGCATATCATTTCAAAGGATGTGATAGTTGTGGATCTTGAGAAGATAGAAGCCATCAGAGAATGGCCAGTTCCAAAGAATGTAACAAAATTTAGATACTTTATGGGTCTTGTTGGCTATTACATAAGGTTCATTGCAGGGTTCTCAAGGATAGATCACCCTATCACTTCCTTGCAAAGGAAGGAGAAGAAGTTTTAGTGGACGGATGACTGTGAGAGAAGCTTCTAGCGATTGAAGCAGTTGTTGATCAGTGCCCCAATCCTAAGGATTGCAGATCCAAATGAGGAATTTGTAGTGTGTACATACACATGCAAACAAGGACTAGGGAGAGTCCTCAGCTAGAATGGATTTGTGATATTTCATGAGTCCAGAAAGATGAAAGAGCATGAAAAGAACTATGCAACTCATGATTTGGAGTTGGCATCCATAGTAAACGCTCTAAATAAATGGAGGCACTACCTCATGGGAAGGAGTTTTAAACTAAGCATAGGCCATAACGGTCTAAGGTATTTGTTTGATCGACCAACCTTGAATGCTAGAAAGAGTAGGTGGTTGGAATTCCTTTGTGAGTACGACCTTGATATCAAGCATATCAAAGGGAAGGAGAACAAAGTGGTTGATTCACTCAGCAGGAGAGTGAATGAATTGCATGCTACAACCATTAGCATGTACCAAACTGATCTTAAAATAAGAATTTTGGAAGCTGCAAATGCAGATTTGCAGTAAAAGGAATTGGTAGAAAAGCTACAACAAGGTAAAATGCCACAAAAAGTGGAAAATTATAAATTGGAAACTGATGAAACACTTATGTACAAGAACATAATTTATGTACCTAATGTCCAAGAATTGAAACTTATGATTTTGAAGGAAATGCATAATGTTCCTTATGTTGGGCACCCTGGATATCAGAAAACAATGGCAGCAGTCAAAAGCCATTAATTTTGGCTAGGTATGAAGAAATAAATTTCAAATTACATTGCTTAAACTATGGAGTTCCAGAAGGTTAAAGCTAAGCATAGGCACCCAACAATGTTGTTGCAGCCTTTACCCATTCCTGAGTGGAAGTGGGAGGTAGTTACAATGGATTTCATCATAGGATTGCCCAGAACCGGCACGCAACATGATTCAGTCATGGTGGTGGTGGAAAAGCTTACGAAAGTTGCCCATTTTGTTCCACTAAAGACTACACACAAGGAAACTAACGTTGTTGATATTTTTATGAGGGAAATAACACGATTGCACGGTATTCCCAAGACAATTGTGCCTAATCGAGACCTGACATTTACCTCAAAATTTTGGAAATGGTTATTCAAAGGGTTCATAATGAATATGAACTTCAGCACTGCTTATAATCCTGAGTCTGGTGGGCAGACAGAGCAGATGAATCAAGTAATAGAAGAAATACTAAGGATGTATGTGATGGACAAACCATATAAATTTGAAGACTACCTACACTTGGTAGAATTCGCCTACAACAATGGGTATCAAGCATCGTTGAAGATGAGCCCATTTGAAGCACTTTATGGAATAAAGCGAAATACTCGAGTAAGATGGGATAATCTAGTTGATAGAGCAATAGTTGGGCCATAGTTTCTCAAGGAAATGGAAGAGAAAATGTTGACGATTAAGCAGAATTTGAAAGCTGCCCAAGACAGGAAGAAAAGTTATGCTGATAAGAATAGAACCCACAGAGAGTTTAAAGTGGGTGACCATGTTTTCTTGAAAGTGAAAGCCAATAGAAGTTCCCTGAAGCTGGGAGACTGTTCCAAGTTGGCAGCCAGATTTTGTGGGCGATTTAAAATTGCAGAAAATATTGGACCAGTTGCATATATGCTTACATTTTCTCCATCAATGACTGTACATAATGTGTTTCATGTTTCATTTCTTAAGAAATATATACCTGATGCTAATCATGTTATCGATTGGAATGTGATTCAAGTGGAGCAAGAGGGTGTCTTGCAAGTGCATCATGTGCGCATATTGGACCAGAAAAGAAAACAACTCCAGAATCGATCCATAGGGCTTGTAAAGGTTTAGTGGACCTGGTACGGTCCTGAGGACGCGACATGGGAGCATGAGGATGCTATGCGGGTAGAATACCTGCATCTTTTTGAATATTTTGGAAATCTTGTTGATGTTGTGTAAAAATTGCACTAAGGACAGTTCAAAAATAAGGGGAGGGGATTGTAATACCCCAAGAACGTGCCCCAGTTATATTATGTATTGTAATCATGTTTATAGGATGATGATCCAAGGTATATAAGCTAGTGGGATTATCTGTTATTTAGGCCAAAGAGCCTAGGTGTTAAAGGCTAGGAGCCTGATTTTTGTATATGTAATTATGGAGATCATTAATAAAATATAAACATCGTTGCGTGTCGAACGACCATGAGGAAAGAGTGATGGGGGACTGAGCTTCCACAAGGCTGGGAAAGGGAGTGGGGATAAGTGTTTGGGCCTAGGGGCTGAGCTAGGTGTCTTGCCTCTAAAGGGGAATAATAATTTATTATTATTTCCTAAAGGCTAAGGTGGAAAATTGATGAGTGTTGTCCTAAGTTCTTGGGAAATGAGAACGAATGCAATTGTAGAGCATGCAGCTCCAGGAAGACAAGTGTCGACCTGGGCGCACGCAACTAAAAGATAAAATGTTAGTTGTGTTGGGAGAGAGCTTCCCATTTGGCATCCACCTTCTGAACCCGAGAATTGATCATCGCCTCTGTGTTTTGTTTCTGAGCACATTTTCCTAGAACTAGGAAAAACCTAGGGGATTGACCCATCGTCTACCATGTTGGCCTCTGTGATTTCCTCTGCATAGACACACTTCTCTGAAAACCCGAAACCATGAAGTTGAACTGCGAGATCCATCTACTCAGCCTATCAACTTTTATAGAGTCAAGTCCACACTAAACTGTCTTTGGGTTGTTGCCATCAGTTGACTAAGACGTGTTGTGTCTTAGTGCTCGACTGTTACCATTTTGGGGTGTCCATAACCATTTTCCTATTTTTTTTGTTTCCACCTGTACTTTACTAGATCTGAGTCGAATATCAAATGAAGAAGTATGTTTTCACACCTATGAGCGACTCTCTCTAGGTGAGAGAGTGCGCGAAGGAAGTGAGAACTCCTGGAAGAGGTCTTGTAGCTGCCATAGAGCTTGGAGAATTTTGGTCTGTCCTGTTTCTAAATCCTAAGGAAAGGGAGGTTTAGCATCCGAAGGACTGTAGGACAGTTAAGGTGTATACTCATGGGATGGGATAGGCATATGGGGAATGAGAGTTTGTGGGCAGTGGGCGTAAGTAGCTCTTGGGAGAGAATCTTTCCTATGAAACTGTGTGAACTCCTTATTGACCTTGCCAAGCCTAGGAATCCCTTTCCCAGTGGAGCTTAGTCCTAGCTCGGGGGTGACCTACTCCTGAGAGTGATGAGCAGTGTGGTCTAAGGTTGGGAGGTTCATGGAATTTTTGCACGCAGTTGGTGGTGTTACTCAAGTTGAAAAGATAAGTATCGGTATGTACATAATTTATATGTTATACATGTCTTTGATGCGTGAATATTATCATGTATTTCGTTGCCTATATGAATTATTATTAATTCCATTGATTTGGTATGTTAGAAGTAGCGTTGTGATAACTCGGTGTTATGTGTTTTAAATTGATTAAAATGCCTTATATATATATATATATATGTTAATCTTCCACATAGTAGTCTTGCCCGACCTGTTGGTGGCTGGGGATGTTACAAAGGCCATACCTCCTGATCTCCCTCTTGCACTTGTATAGATGAAGTTAAAACTTTTTAGTGTTTACTCTAGAAGGGGAGTGATCATTGCTTCATCCCCCATCGTTTCTTGGAGAAGAATTATATCTGGTTGGTTTGAATCCACCATCCTTTGGAGAGTGGACTTTTTGGAGGGGCTCACTACATTGTTGTAATTAAAGTAAAGAAATTGCATGTCCCACCCCCTTCTTGGGGATGAGATGCTCTAAGGGCCCCAATTATAGACTATTGTTTTCCTTCTACAATATAAAGAGAGGCTTTGGATTGTGCTTTGGGAAAAAGGTATTTCCTTCCTTTTACCCTTATCCCATGTGATGCATGAAGGTTGAGACCTAACCCATAATTGTTTTTGTTTACTTCCTTTATTTTCGGGATAGCCCTATTATGAAGGTGATAGGAAATACAATCCTCCTCAAAATCCCTCAAGGATGAGGAGGAAGTGTCATTGATGTGGATGATATCCATGGGTGGGGTAGGATTCAAAATGTTCAGGGAAGAAAATGGCTCAGGGGGGGTTAGGGAAGGTTTAATTGAAGAAGATGATGCCGAATGGATATTTTGGGTGATCCCAACCCACTCCTTCCCAACTAAATTAAGAGATTGGAAATTTAAATTGATGGCGTGAAAAGTAAAAAAGGACATACCCGATCGATTATGCAGTGGAGGCATAGGGTGGATCTAGTATTGTTTCTCTCGTGTCCATAAGACCATTTATCTGTTGGAGTTGCAATCCATATCCTACACCTGGTTCATCGATCCACCACTCACCTGTATGAGTTTCAATAATAAATTCCCAACTTCTTATAGAGTCTCTGAAGTGAGGTGCCTCAATGTCGATGGGGGAGAGGTACCTTCCATCTACAAGGCTCCTCTTTTCTTTTCCATCTCTATCCCTCGGTCTTCTCATAATTCTCTCTTCCCATGAAATGACATTTTTCATTCATTTTCCACAAGGTCATTTTTTTGGCATCTCTGACATCTGAACGAGATTCCCTCGTAGTCCAATTTATGTGCTAGATATTTTCACCTCCAAGAGAGGATTGTTTCCTCTGCAAGATCTTTCCTGATATTTAGAAACACCAAAATTCATGTGATCCACATTTTCTTTCTGGCCATAAAAGACATATCAACATCTAAAAAATTTCACATCGTTTTCCCTAGCAGTCAGAAGCGCTTCTTGGTCCATAATTCCACAGATTGACATTTATAATTTCATTAATTTCAAAATTATTTTTAACCATTCTTAAAAAAAAATATCGATCTTCCTTTTATTTTGAAAAAACTAATTTCCTTTCCTCATTATTAAAATTAGATTAATGTTCAAACATCACTTACCTCTTATTTTCATATTTCTTTATCACATATTATTGTTATATGAGTATTCATGACACAAATATATGTAAATAAATGTTTTTAGGGTAGTGAAAATCGCTTTAAATATCTATTTTTATTAAAATTTGATCACATTTTAAAAAATATTTTTAAAGAAATAGGTGGTTATTTTTTAAGATGATAAACTATTTTTTTAATTTGATTAATCTTGAAAGTAATGCGTGGTAGATATTTTATTTAATAAATTATTTTTAAAATTAAATAAAATAAAAAATAATATTTTTAATGTTATTGATTTTTCAATCACTGTAGCAACTGAAGAGGAGTTGTGCATTTAGTTATCAATATTGTACTGAATTTACAAACTCTCGTGCACCATATATGCATGTATGATGTTGTAATTACCAATGACTTGTAGTACTTGTAGACAAGATACAAACATACTTTATTAAGTCACCAAAATAAACTACTTCCTGTAATTAAATCCACACTTATAGGAATGGAAACACACTTTTACAGGAAAGTAAATGTCACACTTCCAAGAAAGTAAATCACACTTGCATGAAAGTAAATTGCACTTGCAAGAAAGTAAATCACACTTTGCAAGAAAGTAAATCACACGTGCAGAAAATTAAATCACACTTGCACGAATTAAAGGTGACTTGTTCAAGTATTAAGATGATCTTGATTAATGTGACATGGTTCATATACTGAGATGCATCAAACCTCGAGTTATTGGAATCAAACCACAATGTGCTTGTAAACATAGGGAACAAACTATCTCAAACTACAAACCACTCAATTGTTTAACTAGAAATCTAAATGTAGAGTTGTAACAACGAGAGTTGCAACAATGAGAGTTGAAACAACGAGAGTCGCATCAGCGAGTGTTGCATCCACAAAAGTCGCAACAACACGAGTTACAACAACACTAGTTTCAACAATCGGAATCACAACAAGAGAAATATTAAAGTTACAACAAAGTTAAATAGAGGAATTGATGGAAATAAATGGAATTATAGAAAATATCCTGCAACTATTCACCCATCAATCAGAAAATGATACCCTACAACATTAGTGTTGAGTTACAACAATCAACAATATGTTAATAGAGGAATTGTTCGAAATAAATGAAAATGTGGAAAAATTGCTACAACTACTTCTATGAGATACAAACGATACAAACAATACCAAGCTAAGGAGGGGGGCATATCCCCTTAGATGAGGTATTTGTCTAAGAATGCAGTAGGACGCTTAAATGTTCAACACACCATTATTTAGACAAGAATGAAATGGAAATTATATTAAACGAAAATGTGCATAACAATACCATTATGTTCACAAAATTTATTATGTTTTTTCTTCGTCCATGACTCAAAGAGAGAGAGGACATTTATACACAATGGTTTGTTCCTAAATTAACTAAGAGAATTGGTTTGTCTCATATCATTACATTGTTTTCCCTTAAACATGGAAAAAATCGAGTGCATGTTGACTAAATCCATCGTGGCAAGTGGTGGCTAAGTCGTTCATTCCTTTCTCACACCAAATTTCCCTTGTCATGTTCCTCTATGGTTTTTCATTGACTGGTCGATCCCTCAAGAAAACTATGTGGTTTACTATTGATTTGTTACAATATATGCAAATTCGAAACATCTATTTCAGAGTTACAACAATGGTCATGTAGTGAGAGTTTCAACAACAGTGTTGTAGTGAGAGTTGCAGCATGGCGAGAGTTGCAACATAGAGAGTTTCAACAACTCAGAGTTGCAGTAGCTTCGCTCAAGCAGGGAATTGCAACAACTCATACTCATGCGTTACAAATCTTGTGTTGGGAAAGTAATAGTGCAACCTTGTTTCTATATACCACTCTTAGCACAAAACGTGATAATCTTCTGAAAATGCATAAGAATAAGTTTTTAAATGGCATGTTGAGAGGGTAATTATACCTTAACCAAAAAATCATCATTGTGGATGAAACGTGTATTAATATGGAAATGGAAATGGGAAAAAGTTGTAAAACAAGTGTTGAATGGGTGCTACAAATATGTCAATGTGAGCACTCATCATCTGCCTCAATTCAAAATCGTTGAGCACCTGTCAGTTATCAATGATGATATTTTTGAGAAATTAAATGATTTTTTAAAACCACTGGGAGATGCAAACATTATCATGATAATGATGATATAAAACAATGATAATTTTAGGGATGGAAATATATCTCAGAATATAGAAAACTTAGAAAATATTACTAGTCCTTAATATGCAAACTATAAAATGTTTTCCACCATTTTTGTAAAAATATTCAAATCTCTAAGGATTTTGTATATTCTCTTTAACATTTGGGCCATTTTTAAGGTAAAATAATATTATTCTATGGAATTTGGGTGAATCATGAGTATGAGAGTTGCAACAACTAGTTTTGTAGAAATAGGATTTGCAACAACACGAGTTGCAACAGCCAAGATCACAACAAATGAAATATTAAAGTTACAACAAAGTTAAATAGGAATTGTTGGAAATAAATGAAATTATAGAAAATATGCTACATTTTTTCACTCATCAATAAAAAAATGATACTATGCAACATCATTGCTAAGATAAAACAATCAAAAAGATGTTAATAGAAGAATTGTTGGAAATAAATGAAAATATGGAAAAAGTGCTACAACTACTTCTATAAGATATAGATGTCACATACCCACTACGGCATAATAATTTTTTTGGCATTTTCTCGAAGATCAGAATCCCCAAGATACTTACGGGGGCCTAGCGTCAGCTAGTTCTTCATATGGCCACCTCCATGTGATCGTGGGTCACGACTACGGGCCAAACCAGTATGGCGTCTTTTCACACTTCACGACTCAGTGCTACCAGAACGTCGAGTATTTCGACTCTACAAACCCCGAAGCTCGAAACAGTGAAACGTCGAATCCTGACAGGGCTAGCGAGTGGCAAGTTTCCCGCTTGGGGTCTTGTCCACGTGACCCTGTTCCGGTTCCACACGCTTAAGCCAACCAAGTTCTTATCGACTTTTCGTGATTCGGGGAATTTCGATGCATGAATTCTACCTTTCCCCATTCAAATCCCCGAAAATTCCGAGGTCTCCAAAGTTTCCCTCCAAAGGGAAATCAACGGCTGTAAGCCTCCCCTGATCCAATGGTCCTGGCCATATCGAGATTTTAGTAATTAGGAGTTCAAAATGCAAGAGAGTCAAGTCTTTCGACTCTTCAAACCCCGAAACCCGATACTCAAGTTCTTGTATGAGATCCAATGGATCTCTATGTCTTGGATCCAACGGTTCTGATATTTTCGAAGTTTCATGAACCGGTAGTTCACGATGCAACGACTTCAAAACTCTTGTCACTCCAATCCCCGAATCTCAATATGGGGATTCATGTAGGAGATCAATGGTCCTCAAGGATTTGGATCCAACGGTCCACAGGATTTTAGATATTTCCCCGAACTCTGACCACTCACCACGCGTCTCCTCCGATGGACGATCTAGATCCATTTCAGGACTCCTCCTTTCTTCCACAGAGTGCATCGGGGTTTCGGGTACCGGGATTTCGTGACTTGCGAAGACAAGGGTTCTTTCCCTTTGGTTTCCCAGGTGTCGAAACGCCAAAATGATGACCGACAACCACGTGTCCCTCCGATGGACGGCTGCGACCTTTACCCACGATCAACCATTATGATATTTTCAGGATGATCAACGGTCACTATCAAATCCCGACTTTCTCAAACTTATTCACACTTAAACCAATTCAAGGTTTCGTTTATCAGGATTTCGCGACTTGCGACCCCCAGTGACACAAATCCTCTGTCAATTTGAATCCCCGGTATTCGAAATATTGATGGAGTCTCGATCTCTGCCACGTGTCCTCCATGGATGGACAGTCCAGATCTATTTCAAGATTTCCACCATGGAGTGTCCCGATCTCTCGTCATTAGCACTTCTAAAATCCCAAAGTCCGAAGCCCCGATATCAACTCTTCTTTCGGGACTTTCGCCTTTGTTCATGACGATTAACCCTCATGCATCTCTTGACAACTCCAACGGCTATCGGGTTTTCTAACTAAGATCTGATGGTTCAGATCTTTCCTGCGCTGTGCACTCTCCCATTGCTCCCTAGACGTGGAAAAACCAATGGTCCAGATACTCCCACGGACCTTGGGGATATACGGTCCCAATTTCTTCGCTACTCACGAAGATAAAGGAAAAGGGTTAAGGCATTTGACGCCCTTGTTTCTTCTTCCGATCTAACATTCGTGAATGGCCACAGATCTTCTGACAGGATCTCGTCTGTCAATCGATTCTTATCCCTACACGACTATTTTGGGATTTTGAGAGGCTCATTCTTCCTCGTACAGGATTACTAAGACTTGCGCCTTCAAATCCATTTTTTTTCATGTTCTTGGTAAGTTTTCCAAGAGAGGGTATCTCTGTGGAGAGATTTATTCCGAGTATTCCTGGAGACAAATAAGGGCATATATTTCCCGAAAAAAGACTTGAAGTCCAAGTTAGTTCAGTATACATATATATAAATCTATCTATAAGCATTAGCCATGCGGATCTATTCCGAGTATTCCTGGAAACGAATAAGGGTATAGATTTCCTGAGAACATACTTGAAGTCTGACTTAGATCGGTAAGCATATAAATAGCAATTCATAAAACATAAGACATACATGGTCTTTCCATTATAAGCATGCAACCACCATTTTTGGTCAAAACACCACACGGACAATCTTATGCTCAAACCATTCATAAATTGCACAGACTATGAGCATACATATCAGCTTATAAACTTCAAGATACAGGATATAAAACACTTATCAGAAATGGCACCAGGTGTGATTGCAACTGCTGAGAGGGGTGCTCATTTCCACCCAACCGTAGGCTCAACGACTCCCAACGGATTTACCACTAGCCACCCCTGAGCTGAGACCATGATGATGTGAGACTGCGTCTCTGTTTGTCAGTGACCGAAAACGAAGGTTACTCTCCTTCTTCTCTGCTATCAATCACTCTGTATTTTTCCAGAGTTCTCCTCTTCCTCTTTCCCTCATGTCTTCCCTTGATCGCCCACTCTTCCTACCTTTTCTCCTTTCGACGAGGTTGTGTGTGGCATGATTTTCCTCGCTGTGGTCAGGTCTGAGGACTCTACGGAGGGGCAGTTCACCCCCATCCCTCATTACTCAGGAGGAGCCATTTACCTACTAGCCTAGTGTGTCATTTAATTCGGGGCCAGTGAGCCGGTCTTGGTTCTCCTGGCCAGTGAAGTCCAAATACGGTATTGGTTTCAGTGGAAGTTAACGCCACCATTCCAGGTGCCTTCCACCGCCTTTCTTCAGCCATCGTGGTCTTTTTTTTAGCACATCCCCCTCTTAGGAGTCCTGCAATATATATATATATATATATATATATATATATTATAATATCATTCACATTCATCGACCTTTTTCACAAGGTCCATTCACATCACACATTCACATTGTTGAGTTTGCCACAATACTTGGCCAGTATAGTTATTTTTACAGACTGGGGGAACCAGGGTGTTACAATTCCTTCCCCCTTAAAGGAACATCGTCCTCAATGTTCTATCTATCAACTTGACATGCATGTACAAGTGTAAACAAAATCGGATATGACCGTTTCATGGCATCCTCCATTTCCCATGTAGCCTCATCTGGGCCAAAATGTTTCCACTGCACCTTGAACTTTGCAATGATTTGGTTCTAGGGTAGGGTTTCCTTTATGTCCAGTATGCATTGAGGTTCTGGTAGAAATTCTCCCTCCGGTTCCACCTGAATCACAGACCAATCAATTATATGGTTAACATCATGTACATATTTCTTCAATAATGAGACATGGAAAACATTATGTGCTTTGACTGTGGGAGGAAGTGCTAGCCTATAGGCTACAAGTCCCATTCTATAGGTCCTGTGCTAGCCTATAGGCTACAGGTCCCGTTCTATCGGTTCTGAGCGACCTTAAGGTTTTGTTTTATCTGAGTCACTTGTTGTTCCATTTCTTTCAACATGTCGGGTCCAAAAGAAATCTTGTTTACCGGATTACTCCAGTTGACTGGAGTGTTACACAATCTACCATAGAGGACTTCAAAGGGACTCATCTTTAAGGATGCTTGGTAGTCGTTGTTGTAGGCGAATTCTACCAATGGCAGGTAGTCTTCCCACTTCTTGGGTTGGTGCATTACATGCATTCTTAGCATGTCATCAAGTATTTGGTTCACTCTATCTGTTTTTCCATCGGTTTAAGGGTGATAGGCCGTGTTAAACAACAATTTGGTTTCTAATCCAGCCATCAATGATTTCCAAAAGTTAGAAGTAAACTTAGTGTCTATGTCGGACATGATCTCTTTCGGCATACCATGCAGTCTGGATATCTCCTTCATGAATACCTGGGCGATATCGATTGCTTTGCAAGTGGATTTGACAAGGATGAAATGGGAAGACTTGATCAATTTGTCCACCACTACCATAATGGCATTGTTCTATTTGGTCGATGTTGGAAATCTAGTGATGAAATCCATGGTGTTGGTTTCCCATTTCCATTCTGGGATTGGTAGAGGTTGTAATAATCATGCTGGGTGTCGGTGTTCTTCTTTAACCTGTTGGCACTCTATTCATTTGGCCAAGTACTCGGCTATGTCTTTCTTCATTCTAGGACAATAGAATTGTCTCCTAGTGGCCGTGATCATCTTATGGTATCCTGGATGACCAGAATAGGGTATTTTATGTAGTTCATCCAGTATGAACCTCTTCAAGTCATCACAATCTAGAATATAAAATCTACTTCTGTAAGTGAGCAGACCTCCTTCGGTCATCTAGTAGCCTTCATATTTTTCTCTGACAGGTCCTTGTTGTAGGTACATGGTCATGGTCTGGACGAAGGGATCTGTTTCTTTTGCATTTCTGATTCTTTCCTTGACATCTGTCTCGCAAGTGCTCACTGATGCCAGGTGAATTGTTTTCATACTTCTTCTAAGGGCATCAGCCACCCTATTTTCCTTTCCTTTAATGTGTATGATTTCAAAATCAAACTCGCTAAGGAGGGCCATCCACCTAGCTTGTCTAGAATTGAGCTTTGGTTTATCAAACAGGTATCGCAATCCACAGTGATCTGTCATAAGCACAAACTTTCTTCCCAGGAGGTAGTGTTAAGGTCCTAACCCGCACATAGGTAGATCAATGTATTCGGATGTAATAAAGGTCAATATTAATAAGACCTTTCAATAAAATAGAATAAGGC
>SNQJ01S0006169.1:118371-142190 GCA_010110895.2 Picea sitchensis | reverse complement strand
TTTCATGTTGTTGTGTCCACCTAAACCAATCACACACCACCACAGCCTCCCCTTTGCCTCCACATCCTCTCCTTGCACTACATCACCCTTACGCCTTTACACATCAACACCCACGCATACCCAGTAGCCCTTCGGTCGCACCCATCTCCTCATCCTCGTTTTCCAGTCGAGTCCCTTTGCAAAGGTCCAACGAAGCATCAAACGACCAAGGAGAGGCTGCCACGTCTTCTAGGTGTTTAGTTTGACTTGGGTCATCCATGATCTCAATGAAGCGGTTATGAAGTCAAGGAGGTGGTTGAAGTTTAGTCTCCCCCATGAATGGAAAGTCAGANGAACTCAGAGGGACTGTCAGAGCCTAGAATTTGTCTGAGAGAGAAAGGCGTGTGTGAAGGAGACTGCAGGTGCAGTCTGACTGAGAAGATGCAGCGCCATGGAAACTCGAGCACGCCTATGTTGTTGTTTATGATTTTTTTTTAGTATATGTAGGAGTTCTGTTATTTTTGTTAGGGTCTTTGGTGGAGCAGAGCTCCCAATCTGTAATTTTGTTCTGCTAGAGTTGTTCTCTGGTTATGTAATCGACTTGAGACTTTCATGTTAATAGAAGTCAACTTCCTTTCTCTTTCATTTTGTCTGTAAAGTTGTTTAAAACATTTGAGCATGGATGATCCAGTCGAGGATCGTGATACTGCCGTAATGAAGGTTTGATTATAGAAGTATCGGGGTTAGTTTTATTCATTTCCCTGTGTTATTTTTCCCCTCCCACATCGAATGGCTCGGGAATGGATTATCCATTCGATTTGTTGCAGTTGCAAGATGATGGAGGTTTGATCATGCTGCAGCTTTAACTGTGTCCCTAGTAGACATATTTTTGTGTCTGGACTTGAGCTCAAGAAGGGTTCTGAGTTTTGAGTTTTCTTCCTAGAGCTACTAGAAGGCTTGATTCCCAAAGTAGTTTCATTCATCTTCTCCTAAGTCTTCCCTCTGCTCTCGCTTTAACTCAATTTCTCGACTAAAGTTAATGTGGCCCTCACTTCTCTGTGCATTTCCTGTCGAGTCCTGTGTTGAACATCATTCAGATTTTGAGTTTGCACTCATTTGACCTCTTTAAACCAACCCATGACATAAAAAATATGATGGGTATTGGGCTTACCTCCCCTGGAATCAGGAGGTGATTTCTGGTGCTAACATTTCTAGTGCCATTTCCAGGGACGAATTGAATATTTTCCCTGGGATTGAACGACAAAGCTTACTGGTTCTGAAGGTGCATCATAACTTAGTACATCAAATATTGCAACTGTGCACCTGGCAACTCCACTGTATCAACTCCACTATTTCAATGTGGTTGTTTCTAGCTACACCTGGTAGCCCTTGGGAGAACACAACGATCAGATCTGGTCTTTGATGGTGAACAAAGACCAGACACACTCTTACTGCACGTCATTCACCTGGTGACTCCATGGTTGAAGGATCGATCGACAACTCCATTGGTTCAGAATGGAATAAATCTTTGCTCGAAGGTTTTCTCCTTTTAACTTCTCTATTATTCCTGGTTTTCCCAACGTTGTTCCTGTTGTCGATGAGTGGGTTGATTGTTTGCCCATATTAAAAGACCATAAAGAGGACAACCCTGCCCAACATCTATGTGAGTTTCATGAACTCATGTGCTAGTGGGAAATACATCATGAGGATGTATTAATGAATAATTTCATGTTCTCATTAACATGATATGCTCATCAGTGGTATCACTCCTTACCCCCCACTAGCATCTCCTCCCTGGAATAGTTTCATGCAACTTTCAATAGGCACTGTCAAAGATTTTATTCCTCTGAGTTTATTTGTCATAATTTTTGTGAGGAATATGAAGACAATGATCAAGGTATGGTTGTGCCTAACAAAGCTTGTGAGGATAAATCCCATGAGGAGGAGGAAGAGGCTTTGGGTAGGCTGATGGAGCTGGTAAATACACTCTCTGTTGAGATGGAAAGGTTCAAATTTGAAGAAAGCGCAGAGGATTTTCCAGACCTTGAAGCAGAGGTTCTTGGAATCCCTACTGATGATGGTGAGGTTGAGGATTGCATAGCCATAGAGGCAACGTATTCTGCCCTTGATGGAGTTGTTGTCTCAGATTTAAGTGAAGAAATATTTATGTATTTAGATGAAGAGAAGTAGAGCCCTACATCACATTTTGACAACATGGGGAGAAACCAACTTGTGTATGACAACTAAGAATCAGATTCTGAGTTGGAAATGCAGGATTTCCAAGAGCATACAGTAGAGTCTTATCCTCTGTTCTCTAAAGGAAATTATTGTGAGGAAATCAACCACTCTTGGCCTGTAGGAATCACTGAGCAGCAGATTGAAGAGAAGAACTCTCCCATGGGTCTTGTTTATGATGATTATGACTCTGAACCTTGGGAGAGATAGGAAGAGGAAGAGAAGGAGGGGAATTTGATCTCCTGTCCAGAGCCTATTAGTGAGAAACCATCACCCAAGATCAGTAAGCCTGCATCAACTTATCATCCACTTGTGTTGACCCGAGATATTCATCCCTGTGTGAGAAGTTGCGGAGTAGAGCAGGCCTTCTGTTACAAATTTTCTGGAGTTTTTCACTCGTTCTATGAGCCTGTCAGCGAGTACATGGAGCTGCATTTCCTTCATGCCTTGGATCTGCCTAGATTTTTCTCAACTTTAGCCTTCAGAGGAAATCTATAATGGTTGCATCGTCTATTATCAGTCACTGACAGAGTGAAGGAGCTTCCAACTAGGAAGTTACTTGAATGGCTATGGTGGAAGTTTGATTTCACCTAGCACTGTGTAAAATCATTTAGTTTAGGACTGTATATAAATAAGCTCCTATGGAGTCCATGTGTGTTTATTTTCGTTTTTTATTTTTCGGCCTGTATTCCTCAGCAGGGTGTTTTGAGCTTGACTCCATAGCCCAATGCAGAAGGCATCTAGAACTGAAGAAGAGATCTTAGATCCTCGCAGGGAGGCCTCTATCCCCCATGGAGACTAATGTTAGCACATATATTTGTAAAAGGGTTTTTTTCCTTTAGGAATTGACCCCTTGGTGAAAAAATGAAATAGATCAGGCTAAAAACCCACAAAATGTGTTATATCCAAGGTCGGGAGGGGTGATTTGACCTCTCGATGTGTTGTGTTAAGGGGTGCATAGATATGGGAGGTCGATATCTTCATGCTCAGATCTACCTGGCACAGTCCATATTAGACCCCCCACGACTTTCTGCCTTTAGCGGGGGGGGGGTCCGATTTGGTGGTTTCTGAGCATGACCCCCCAACTAATGTCGTGCCTCCTTCTTAACTCAGACCCCTCCAGCACTAAAATTCTTACCACTACCCCCCTGTCTGAGCTAAACTTCTTACCCCCTCCTCTTACCACCTTGCTCTCTTACCAACACCTGTCCTCCACTCACCCATTTCCCACCTATCACATCCCCCTTTCCACCTTCTCCTCTCACTCCTTCACACTTGTCTCCCACTCGTTTTCACCTCCGCCTGTTCCTTCCCCCCCCTTCTATTCCTCTCATGTCTCGACACCTGTTCCACTTCTCTCCATGTCACCTTTGTCATGTCATCATGTCCTCTCCCTATGTTGCATCACCCCCACACCTTTACACCTCAACACCCACGCATACCGAGTAACCTTCTGGTTGTGCCCATCACCTCATCCTCTTCAGCTCCATCCACATTCGCCAAACGGGTCTTTTTGCAAAGGTATAACGAAGCAAAATACAACCAAGGAGAGGCCACCACGTCTTCCAGGTGTCGAGTTTGACTTGGGTCATCCATGATCTCGATGAATCAGTTATGAAGCTGGGGAGGTGGTTGAAGTTTCATATTCCCCATGAATGGAAAGTCAAAATGGTCTGATCGTGAAGGCAGTTTGTTAGCCCAGACAATCTGAGATTGCATCTGATAGCAAGTTGCATAAGCAGTCCGAATGAGGAGACTCAGAGGGATTGGCAGAGCCTAGATCACGTTTGAAAGAGAAAGGCATGTGTGAAGGATACTGCATGTGTAGTCTAACTGAGAAGACACAATGCCATGGAAACTCGAGCACGCCTCTACTATTTTTTACAAATTTTTTCGAGTATATGTAGGAGTTTTGTTATTTTTGTTAGGGTCTTTGGTGGAACAGAACTCCCAATCTGTAATTTTTTTTCTACCAGAGTTGTTCTCTGGTTATGTAATCGACTTGATACTTTCATGTTAATAGAAGTCAACTTTCTTTCTCTTTCATTTTTTCTGTAAAGCTGTTTAAAAAACTCAGTCATGGGTGATCGAGTCGAGGATCGTGATGTTGTTGTAATGGAGGTTTGATTATAGCGGTATCGGGGTCAATTTTATTCATTTCCCCGTGTTATTTTTCACCTCCCACATCGAATGGCTTGGGCATGGATGATCCAATCAAGCTATTGCAGTTGCAGGATGATGGAGGTTTGATCATGTTGCAGCTGTAACTGTGTCCCCAATAGACATATTTTAGTGTCTGAACTTGAGCTCAAGAAGGCTTCTAAGTTTTGAGTTTTCTTCCGAGCTGATGGAAGGCTTGATGCCTAGAGAAGTTTCATTCATCTTCTTCTAAGTCTTCCCTCTACTCTCTATTTAACTAAATTTCTTTACTGAAGTTAATGTGGCCCTCACTTCCCTGTGCATTTCTTGTCCAGTCCTGTGTTGAACATCATTCAGATTCTGGGTTTGTGCCCATTTGACCTCTTTAAACCAACATTTGACATAAAAACTCTGATGGATACTGGGCTTAATGTGGAAACTCTAGTTCATTGGTTGTTCAACTGCTTTCTTCTGCTTTTCCTTTTGCATGCTTCTTTTCCACCCTACTTTTGTGCATCTTTCCATATTTAGCATGTCAAGTTTCCATCCTTCCTTTTTGTCTGCTTTCTTCTCCTTCTTTATTCTCTACTTTATTCTATTTTTTCTTCTTTATTATTTCCTCATTGCATACTGTACTTCTAGATGCGCCTTTGGTGCTCATTGTCCTCCTAAATGCACCTCAGCTACGCACTCCCTAATATTCTTTCTTCTCATGTGCACCTCTGCTACAAACTTCTTCTATACTTAGGATTTTTCCCAAAATTGTATCCCAAAACTTCCTATCCAATAGGCCCCAAACAGTCACCTGTGGCTCGTCCCAAGCCACTCAGGCATGTTTCCTGCTCCTCCATGCCGCAATGAAATTTTGGGAGGCTTCCTTAGCTACCTCCACTTCCTTGAGTATCGATGCCTCTATTTCAACAATCTCTTCGGCCTACTGTGCAGTTAATATTGTCAGCTTGTCGATTGCTTCAATGGATGCTTTCTTGAACTTTCCCTGCATAGTGGCTAGCTCCCCTATTATCCTCACCACTTCTTCCTATAGTGGTCCCAATCATTTTTGAAGGATCTTTTGTTGATCCCTCATTTTCTCCAATTCCACATACCTTTGTGTCAAAATTGTTTTCATACGTTATGCTGGTGGAAGTGTAGCGACCCTTTCTAAATATTTTTGTGCATGTTCCTGCGCTTCTCTTAAATTGGCCTCTATGGAATTCATCTTAGGATCATCTACTAATTCTTTCCAAACCTTCACCCTCTCCTCATAGAGTTTTGTGCATTCTCCTTCTATTATATTAATGTTGGCAACTACTGTCATTGCCTTTCTTTCTCTGCCTTCTCGCACTTCTGGTGGAATTCCTAGCATGCTCCACAATTGTAAGTCCTCAATCTACACTATAAATCCCTTGATGACTTCACCAATATTTAACACTTGTTCTTCCATAGTAGCTTCTACTACTATGGGTATTTTCAGAATAACCTCGTATAGTTTTTTGATAATTACTTGTGTCTTTTGCACTATAGTTTCATCTTCATCCTTCTCCTTAAGGGGTTTCATGACCCTTTCCTCGACCTCTGTTTAATCCCCCATTACCTCCTCCACCCAGCTTTCAACTTCCTTGTTTTGTTGAATTGCAACTTCATATTTCTGTTACAACTGAACCCTTTCATCCATTATTCTCGTGAGCTTCTGATGTGATTACTCTCCTATGTGCTAAATTTCTTGCAATAGGGCTACCTGCAAGTATTGTAGTCTTTACATCGACATCCTTGATACAACTAGGCTCGGCTCAGATGTCCTAGTGCATTCACCTGTTGTTGTTATTCAGTCATCAGAAATTCCAGTGCATCTATCTCAAGTTGTAGTATCCTATGCCCATATGCTAATTGGGTCAAGACCAGATGCACACTTTTTTCTTCCTTTCTTGGAATCATGGATGGTCCTTCCCCGGTCTTGCGCTCTTTGGTGATACTTGTTTCTTCCAACATCTGCTGAAGTGTCACCAACTGATCCTGCACTCTTTGTTGTTGTTCCACTTGCTTCCTAGTTGCTTGCTCCATTATTTCTTCTGCAACATCCCATACCTAGTAGTTGATCCTATCCATATCATCATTAGTTAAAGAATACATTGGGGATTCTCTATGCACTTTAGTATTTTTGCACGCCCCTCTTTCTAGTTCTTTTCAATTATCCTTTTGTTTGAATCCTATCTTTTGAGCTTATGTCGTGGATGGGCCAGGCATATCACCTACGCCATTAGTCTGATCATTTCCCTGCTCATCATCTGGTTCCTCATCAATTTTATCTCTCTCTTATTCCTCTTCTGGTTTCCCTTTCTTCTCTACTGGGATTTTCCAATCCTCTTCCGATTCATTCAAGATCAAGCATATGACCTTTGTTGTCAATCTCTAACTAGTTGGAAACCATTGGCACGCTAGGTCCTTCTTGTCTTGCACATACATGTGGTGCATGCCTACTTTATAATGGCATACACATTGGTCATGTAGCCATGATTACTATATATGACATGAATCTGTAGTGTACTTGATTGGCAACCATGCTTAGCTTGTCTCAAGCATGGGAATGCTTGCCTAGATGATTATTATTATCTTATTGCATATGACATGCTCACAGATACTCGGTTGGGTTTACTCGACTCTAGTGCTTTCCCAGTTTATTAAAGATGTTGTAATGTATTTCAGACATCATTTTCTCTTCTGACCTTGCACATTAGGGGGCATCTGTTATAACTCAAAATTCCACTACTATGCATTTTTTATGTTGGCCTACTCATTCATACATCTGCCAACCCTTTTTTGCTAGAGTTATTCTCAAAAAACATTTTTTTGTATGGAATACACACCCTGATGTATAGGTAGAGCACGTACATACACTAGTTGCATTCCTAAAAGTCTGTGTACATATGTTAGCTGCATAACTAAAAGCACGCGTGATACTCTAAAAATTTGCAAAAAAATATAAAATCCATGCTTTCCGGCGGATTTTACTGGCTATCTTACATTTTGCAACCATTTTACCTCCCATATCCCTTCTAGTAATGAATTAACCATCATTTTTTCATATAAAAAGGGCCCTAGGGGGGTCATTTGGATATATCAAACAAGAGGCAAGAGAACTCTGCCAAATTTTCTCCCTTGTATTCCAAGACTTTTGCATTCTGCTCTGAGTTTCATCCTTAGCATTCCCTTCCATCCATCTTCCTTATACCATCCATCATTTTCCCTTATATTGACATGTTGGTGGTGAGGATATTATATCGGTAATAGTGCACTTGGAGACAAAGTAAAGGAACCCAGGCGAGGTTCGTGGAGTGGTGCCAACAAAATTCAGGTTGTAATTCCAATTTTGTCATTAATAAAAGAGAAAACTTCTTGTCCTAGATATTTATTTTTATGTTCTTGTGTTTATGAATGTTTTCGTGAATAATTAACCCTTTATATGATCTTGATAATTAAGCATATGCTGTCATATTTTGTTCTGCAACATTGTTTCAGGCCAACTTTGGGAGGAGGCCTGCAATCTTGGAATGACCAATAATTGGAAGGGATCAACAATAGCCGTAAGGAATTAAGGTACACATTTTGATCTTCTTTCTCTTCCCTTAAATATCGTAAGGTATTGTTTGGTTTGGGTATAATAGAAGATTTTTTGTCTTTTAAGGTGTCAAGGTTTTTCCTAGTCGCTAGACCCAAATTAGGGGGATTTTCCCCATAGCAGTGGAGGATAGAGAGGGATGGGGGCATAGGCATAAAGTGGGGGGAGGGGGTGGAGTATGATGAGAGAGGAGAATGAGTGGGAGGTATGGGGGAGAGAGAGGGGGAGTGTTTGAGGTGTGAGAGGGAGGGGGGCAGGGGTAGATGTAGTGAGAGAGAGAGAGGGAGAGATAATGGGAGGGAGGGGGAGAGAGAGGTGTTTGAGGGAAGTGAAAGGAGAGAGAGGGAGTGTTTGAGAGAGGTGAGAGGAGGGAGAGGGAGATTAAGAGGAGAGAGAGAGAGATAGAGTGAGAGAGAGACTATGAGAGTGTGACAGGAGAGAGAAATACAAAGTGGGGGGTAGAGAGGGAGTGTTTGAAAGTATGTGTGTGTGTGTGTGTGTGTGTGTGTGTGTGTGTGTGAGAGAGAGAGAGAGAGAGAGAGAGAGAGAGAGAGAAGTGGGGTAGAAATATGTGAAAGAGAGAAGGGGGGTAGAGAGGGATTGTTTGAGAGTATGAGAGGGAGGAGAGGGAGAAAAATAGGAGTGAGAGGAAGGGGTGGGAGAGAGAGATAAGGGGTAGATAGAGGCAAAGAGAAAGGGGAGAGAGTGGGAGATAGAGGAAGGGGATAAAAAGTGAGGAAAGAGATATGGGTAGATGTAGGAGAGAGAGAATTGAGAGGGGGAGAGAGAAGACAAATAGAGTGGTGTGAGAGTGGGGGTGAGGGAGAGATATAGAAAGGGTTAGAGAGAGAGAGAGTGTGTCGGGAGAGAAGTGAGGAGAGAGGGGAAGGGTGTAGATAGAGGAAGGGAGAGGGAGGGGTAGATAGATATAAAGAGAAATAGAGGGGAGAATTAAGCGAGAGAGGGAGGGATACAATGAGTGAGAAATGGATGGGAATACAGTGAGGGAGAGGTAAAGCCTATAGCGAGAGAGGGTGAAAGAGAGGGAGATAAAGGGGAGGGAGGGAAAAGAAAAAAAAAGAGTATAATGTGTGTGAGAGTGATATGGAAAGATACATGGATATGGTGGAGAGAGATGGAGAGCGGGAGTAGGGAGAAAACAACAAAAATTAGAAGAGAGGTCAAGAGTAGAGATGAAAATATAGAGAAGGAGGTAGAATGATAAAAAGGAGAAATAGGGGTAGAGAGTGAGTGTGTGGGGGGTGGGGGGGGAAATGAGAGAGAGGTGGGAGGAGAGAGAAGGGGTGTATGGAGAGAGAGAGAGAGAGAGAGAGAGAGAGGGTGTGACAATTGTTGAAGAAAAGGTATGAGAGACCTTACTCAATCATTTTAGAATCTTATCTGTCTAGGAACACGATAGTTGAGAATGTTACCTAGGTTTTATAGCCTCAAAAATTTTTAATCCAAGAGTATTAATTATAGACGATCGAGGCTGATTTTTAAAAGTTTATATTTATTTCTTTATAAAATAAAATAGAAATTTAAATAACTAGCTATATGTATAAGTGTTTTACAATTAAAATAGACATAGAGATAGAAATGAAAATGAAGAATCAAGTCAATAAACACAAATATGAAGGCAGAGAACAATAATTGATTTTATTCAATTTTGAGATACAAAAATGTGAAAGTCTTCTTTACAAACCCCTGAGAGGGTAGGGACCAAAGTCATATTTAGAGATATCCGATGGGCACCATAAAAAATATTACGACACCAAAATGAAATTGAAATCTAATGATCTGATTCAACTTGCCACAACATGTTGCCACTTGAGTCTACAAAATATTATTTATTAGATATGAAAATTGATTCATAACAAACAAGAGTACACAACCTATCAAGAACAAGTTAAACACCTTAAAGACAAGATGTTAAAAGATATAATTCAGCTTTGAATGCCGATACCTTCAATAAGACCCTCTTGTCATCAAGAGGATTAAACTTTCAAATACTTTTCTAGAAATTGTCATTTGCAGAACTATCTCAAGAAGCATTAGAAAGAAACCTCATGTTGGTGGTTCTCCTTCTATTTTTCTCTCCTTTGTCTCTTTATTCAATTGGGCTTTTATTCTTTTCCCAATCATTGAAGTAGTTCAACTACTTTTTTTTTTTTTTTATTTTTATTATTAATTATTTTAGGGAGAAATAAATAATAATAATATAATTAAGGGTCTTAATTAATAATAACTAAAATAGGGTGGGACTATATTGGTAATAATTTCTTAACCATCATTGGCGGAGGCTTTCATTTTATATGCTCCCCATATCTTTTGAGGGGTACATGGATTCTAGGAAAATTCGGAGGCTGCTGGAAAGGGGGTCTCCCAGTGAGAGTCTCTTTGATATCCATGGCCGTGAATTAAAAACCCAGCTTGGAAAAGCTAGTTCAGTCTCAGCAGGTCAACATCAAAATGGATAGAGAATCTAGGGCTATGATGGCCTCAATTCCGATTTCCCCTACTTATGTTATTTCAACCTTTGTTGCCTCTACTGAAAAGATCATCCACAGCAACGATTTGTTAGTAATACAACTATTTAATAAATCATACATGAAACTCTACATGAATCAAAAGTTTTTCTCTAAAATTACCGAGGTACGTAGATCCATCCATAAAAACATCATTTATTGTTCATTGAGCGAGGGAATGATGAGGTTCATACAGAGGAAATATGTAGGGCTTGTAATTGGCGAAAAATGATATCATGGAGGGGATCAAAATACAAATATTTTTCAACAATTAATAAACAAATTAGCTGTGTATTTAAAACATCAAAATATCAATCCTCAACCCTTGTCATATTAAAATTTCACACAGACTCATCTTTTAAAATTTATATTACATAACAAGGATGAAATAAGTGAAATAGAGATCGTGAAGGGAATGTAATTAGCGAAAAAAAATGGTAGAATGATAGAGAAACTTTACGGATACTGTTCAAGTAAAAGAAAATCAAAACCATGCTACCTCTGATGCAATCAAAATATATCTTTGTCCAAAATTTTGAAGTTTAAAGAATATTTTGTTTCCAAAACAATAACCCAAAATGATGCTTTCTTTAACAAAATTGCTCATTGGCCCTCAAAACTGTATTACACGGTAAACTATTTGATATGCCTAGAATTATTTAACCAAACTAACCATGATAACAATATTGTCATTATATAATGGAATCAACAAATAACATCATAATCACTATAAGAAACAAAAAAATAGCCTTTAAGCCATGACCATAACATCAACTCTAGTAATAATCCTTTAAATCCAACATGGTCATGCACAATGCTCCCAAAAAAAACTCATATCCATCATTAAATCAAATCACCATTCCTCTGACCCCTTTTAATTTCATTTTGGCCATCATTAAATCAAATCACCATTCACTGCAACCCTTTTTAATTTCATTTTGGGCGGTATTATTCAATTCGAGCATCAGACATTTCAAACACAAGTTCTTTCGCAAATAATAAAACATGACGATTTAACCAAGATAGTAACATTTTCTATTGCAAACACAAGCTTCAAAAGACTGTAACTTCTAGTGAATAGGTGAATACAATACTCTTTCCACAATTGCTGACCAAGAGACCAATTAAACCCATTCCCAAGTAACCGAGAAAGAACAATGCTCTCATCAAAGTCAAACTAGAATAAGCAACGCCTTCACTATAATGCGTAGGGTTTGATATATATCAATGGAAATAAGTGGTAGAGATAGTAGCGAAATTAAACAGAGGGTTTGGTAGTTGCATAGCACAGAAAGTTCACTCCACAGGTGCTTCAATTCAATAGTCACAGGGTCGAGGTTATGGCACAGGGATATTAACCATAGAGACCAACAATGTTAATTTATAGATGGAGTATTCACAAAACCCATAGGTAAGACAGAGATAACCCTTTCAATAGGGAGGCCAAACCCATAATAAAGAACCATAGGAAAGTTAGGCCCAACCAAAAAAATTTACTCAACAAATATTTGCAAACAGTTACATACAGAAAATACACTACGACCATTTTTTAATGCCAATAGTCTTAGAACAACCACCATAGGAAACCAAGGATGAAACCATAAATACACATTCCCCAAAACAACATTGTGATAGGTTGAGAATTACACAGACCACGAGAAACCAGATCCAACATTTTGATTTAAGGGAAGAGCGAATTTCATGGATGGAGAAGTAAGAGAAACCCCATACCTGTAAAATATGGCGCAAGGAGAAATGCCCAGGAGGTATACCTCTTCCACGACTGAGCAAGGTGTAGAAACACCAACTAACAGAGGGAAATGAAAATGGATAGGGTGGCAGGCTCGAGGAGAGTAAGAGTGATTTCCATTTACTGCACGTCGCTTTTCCCTTGGAATCCATTCATGGCTAGTATGAGCCAAATGGGCTATCTAGCTCACATTCCATTACCATTTTCAATTAACAATACAAACCCAATAATCCAAAGTTTGCATACAATCAAATTCTAAAATGCACCAACCCTTGCCCCATTCCAATTAACATATGACTAGTTGCTTAGGGATGCCACTAACATTGCAATCAAACAATGCACACCATAATTGTAATAAGGGTTGGGGTGGTCACCCATAATTCATATAAAATCAAATTCAAAGTGGAGTATGATTCCTTCACCTATGAAAGAAGCATAACACATTTTGAAAGAGATAATCAAGACCACTTTTTCCATTGTTTTAACCATCTTGCCCATAAATTCTTATCATAAGCATTTTATCTACTATTCAAAGTGAATGAGCTATAGCATTTGTGATGCAATAAACACATAGGTAAGCAAAATAGAAGTGTCACTTCTCCGCCATAGTGCCATTAGTGAAACAAGGGGTGCCACGTACTTGTGTATTATTAATATAATTTAAATAATAAGGCTTGGAAATCATTTGTGAGCATGGTACCCAATGTTTCTCTTTTAAGTGTCAAACAAATGGCGACTCCACGGGAAATCTGTTCCCAATAGATTAAGAACTTAAAATCTCTAGTTTCCCAGGTCGGTGAATCATAGATCAAGGAAACAATGACCAAAATGACTATGCAACAGGGGGAAGTGAGGTAGTTTAAGGGAAATAATGAGATGGGATTTTGGGGAATAACTCATGAAAAGTGGTAAGTATGAGGGGGTTCGACCCTGTGTGCATAACATTCGATCAATATCAATCACAGTAATTATTCAATTTTCAAGGAGAAATTTTCTGGTATGCTCTCTAAGATATCAGGATGGAGGGAAGAAAGGGATAGCAGAAACTGGGGAAGAAGACCAAATCATCTATCTAACAGTAGTACTGAAATAAAAGTGTTCTCAGCACTATCTAGAAGGAGGACATCGTGACATAGGTGAAAAATTTATTGTCTTTGATAAAAAATACTTGCAGAGTGGTATTGTTATGCCAAAGATGATCCATAATCTTATTCCATATAAACATCAAAACCCAAAAAGCAACAAAATGAAATAACAAAAAAAATAAAAGCATGGATTGAAAAGCTTATTATAAAAAAAAGCACATAACAGGAAAACCTAAAATATATGTACAACAATGATTCTCATATGACGTTAAGCCTTCAATATGGATCTACATAGTGCTTTAAGTGGGAACCATTAATGCTATAATAAAATAAGTGCTCTTTCAAATCCTTTAATTGATAAGAGTTTGCACCAAGGACAAAAGCGATTTTGAAAGGGCCTAGACAAAGTTTTTGAAACTTCAAATGCCTCCCTTTATTGGCATGGGCTGAGTCCCAAAGTAAGACTTTCTCATTCACCTTAAATTTGATAGCCTTGGCTTGTTTATTAAAATATTTTTTTTACAATTTGTTGTCTTCTTTTTATGTTCTCCAGGGGAAAAATCATTTTCTCTTCTAGGGATAATAGTGTATTTATCCTTTGGGGAACATTTGAAGAATTCAACTCTTCAACCTATAGCATCAGCTGTAAAGAAGAGAGTTCCAACTCAGTAGGCATAATGGCTTCTTGTACATAACAAATCTAGAAGGGAGTGCAACCTGTGCTTGCCTTGGAGGTAGTGCGATCTGCCCACAGGGAATAAGTGAGGAGGGTGTGCCATTGAAGAGGCTTATCTTCAATGAGCCTTTTTATGATCTTGACCAGATTCTTGTTGGTAGACTCAGCCTACCCATTTCCTTGGGGGTAATAGGTGGATGAAGTGAAGTGTTTAACTCCCATCTTAGCTAAAATTTGAGTTAATTTTGCAGAAATGAAAGCTGGACTGTTATCTATGATAATTTCTAAAGGAATGCCAAATATGGAGAAAATATTAGTTTCTAGGAAAGAGGTTACTTGTTCGTTATGTGAATGCCTAAGAGGGATAAATTCAATCCGCTTTGTGAAATAATGGGTGGTTGTTAGAATAAAAATATGCCATGTAGAATATGGAGGATTAATAGGTCCAATGAAATCAAGGCCCCATTTGGATGTTCTTATGTTTCTGCGATGTTCACATTCCTAGGATCATCGTCTTCATCATCATTGATATTGTAACGACCTTGAAATTTCTGAAGAGGTGCAGTCCATTCATGCTCTTCTTGCTCAACAAGGAGGTTAGGTGCCTCCTCAAATACTTTATGTTTGACAACTTGTAAATATGATCCACTGTAGGAAACTGGATTTTCAAATAAAAATGTAGCTACAAAGTTTTGAGTCACACTGTACCAATCTGCAGTGGTGAGGCACAGTTCTACTTGTAGATACCAATTAATAGGCATTGTGTCCAGAGTGTTAATAAATTTATGCACCCACTGCTCTTGAGGAATGCTTCTCCAGGCCTCTTCACAACTTCGCACGTGGTCTTTCGGACAACTCTGACCTGTGTATCTAACTGCACATCCTTCGACTTATTCTAAAAAGCACATTGTCATCAAAGTGCAACATTGCACCGACTCCACAATGTTCTTCTTATGTGTTTCCCACCATGTCGTTGGTGTTTCTTTCAAAGCTTCGTCCAGTGCCAACAATCTCTGTTGTACTGGTACAATTTCCTCAAATTGTAGAAAGAAAGTTTCTAAATGATTTAAACCATCAAATGTGGGCAGGTTACTTACTTCTGTACCAATCCAGCGAACTTCCCTGGTCAATATGGCACATCTCAGTGCATAAAATTCATACATTTTGTTCTGCCAATTATCTAGTGCTTCTTCCGAATTTGATGAGCATACCTTGTCACTTCGCCAGCTTAAATTCCCATCTACTATAGGATTAATGTAATCTTGTTGTCTTTCTGTCAATTTATATATATTCTCGAGCTCATATGCACGGTCTTCCTCTCTGATGGGCTCTTTGTATCTCCGACCTTCATCCAGATCAAGAGGTGCAATGACCCTAAGGCCATCACCTTCAAACATCATTCTTATTTTCTTTAAGTCAACAATAGTGGAATTGTTGAAAGCCCAATCAATTCCTAGCAGTGCAGGATAAGGACAATTATCATCAACTATCTCAATCACCACAAAGTCTGCAAATGTTCTTACCCCGTCGATGTCCATAGGGACATGCTCCAGCCTTCCAAAGGGGTTGATTTCCTGCTGATTAGCCATGCTAAGCATGATAGGGGAGTAAATTAGCTTCAGTTTTCCCATCAGTGCCCAGGTTTTCTTTGTCATGCCATTGACTTCTGATCCTAAGTCAAGGACCACATAATCTATATCATAATCTCAAATATGAGCATTAATGTGTAGTTCTTTTTTTGTCCTTCTCTTTCTAGATAGTTGATGTACTGATTTATTCAACAAAGGATCTACCCTTCCTATCTCATACTATGTGATCAAATTTTGTAGTTCTTGTATGGATTTTTCATCCTTAACCAAATTAATGCAAGTACATAAGAATTCCATAAGCCTAGTTACCTCTTTTCCTTCTCCGGGTGAAGCAGACTGATCAAAGTCTAGGGGCATTCCACATTCTCTCACTTCTAGTTGTGCCTTTGATGAAGAAGCTTGATCTCCTCCAAATTCTCTTCTTGCTTCTTCAAATGTCTGTTTTTCTTTCCTCGGGTCAAAATCTTGTGTCTTCTCTACACCTCTTATGACCTTAATTCTTATGTAGTCTTGCCTTGGATCACTCAGTATTCTCTTGTAACAACGCCTCCTCTAGTTATAACAATGAATCTGGGAACCTCTCCATGAGGTTCTGCTGAGATCAATTGCACTTGCAGGTTTCCTCCTCATCTCTCCTGAAGTTTGGCTAACAACACAGGACAATCTTCAATAACATGTTCAAATGAGTTGCAATAGTTGCAAGTGGTAAAAAGGTTTTGATAGTCCCTTTCCAAGTGTCCTGGTTGTGTGCAGTTATAACAAATTATCTGACCTTGGCCTCGACCCATACCTCCTCCTCTTCCACTTCCTCTGAATCCACCGTGAGGGTGAAATTTCCTCTTCCTAGGGAATTATACTATGCAGTGTTTCCTTTTTGTTGTACTTCACCTTGAATTTTGTATATATCCATTGACCTTTCATGCATGAAGTCATAAGCCCTACAATACCTATCATCATGCTCCACCGAATTACAAAACGTGCAATACAAATTTGTGGGTGTCTGGACAGATTTTTTCAAATAGTAACATTCACTAGGGTGATGTCGATTTCTACATACCTCGCACCAAGGTAGGGTAACTTGCTTCAAAGGGCTCGGAGCTCCAGAGGCCAAGTACTCATGAAATAGGGGAAAATGATCCTTGTCATGGCCTTCTGAGTTGCATCTGATACACCATATTTCTTCTCTTTTATCTTTTCCCTGATCTTTCTTCATATCTTCGACCTGCAACGATAAGCTAGTTAGCTAACTCAAGATTTGACTCATACCTAAGATGGATTCTCCCATAGGGGTTGATTCTAGTTTCATGGTGATTTTCGGTGCCTCAGCCTGTGAAGCGATCTTCTGTTGCATCAGAGGAACTCTGTTGTGTGGTAGGAGGGAAACAATGAACCATTCCTTGTTTTGCTCGTCTGGGATTTGAAAACTCAAACGACCTATCAAGGTCTTAAACCTTTGATCAAACTCCCAAATAGGTTCAACTACTCTCTGCTTGATTTGTTTCAGTTTTGTAATGCATTGTGACTCCAACTTGGGTTTCTTTAATTCTGCACTTAATTTGTTCTTGATATCGTTCAATGACTTAGGTTGTGCAATTCCTTTAACAAAATTCATGTACCGGCTTAGTGCGCGGTCTCTCAGGGTAGTACTAAATTGAGTTCTCTTAACTTCTTCATCATTAACATTCTTAATACTCCATACAACTTCTCATAAAAACCAATGTTGATCAAGATCTTCAGATCCATCTCCTCTAAAGATAGGTAGCCTCATTTCATCTGCCATAGATCTTCCTAGGTTTCTTGACTGAGTATGTACTGAACTATTGGTAACAGTGCTCTAAGTTCTCTGATAACTCTGGCTACTCTGGTTACTTAACGCTACTAAAACAACATGAAGAGTATTAGTACTTACTTCAACAGTCTGCGCAGTCCCTAAAGTTTATGGTTCTTCTCGATGAGGTTATTCGGTCTTCCCTTCCTCTGCCCTAGCGGAATTTGAATGCTCTTCGTTTGTCAGATCTGCCTATTCTCCACTTTAGAATCCTTTGTCTCAGTAATTCTTCTTAAATAGGTTCGCAAGAGGGTCTCTGAACTCTCTCCCACTACGCGTGTGTCCAACCTTTGTGTCTCTATCGTTGTTTGAGTTCTTGAACATTATATTTTTGATCCGACCAATTACTATATCTTCAAGATGTTCTTCTCATGCAATAGCATCTTGATCTTCAACTTCAAAAAGTGTAAAAATTTTCCTCTAGGTCCCTTAAAGAAATATCTCTCAGCTTGGCTATATGACTCTACTCTGTCAACAACAAACTCGGTGATGTACCCTCCAATGGTGTTATCAAACCAGTGATTTACTGCTCTTGACACAACGTTATCAACTCTCTTGACCTTCCTGATCAGCGCCGACATCCAAACCATAGGTTGTCTGAGTTTGATTTCGAGTTGGGTATCTGCTAATATAGCTAGCCACTTGTATAGCTCCTAATGAATTCCTCCAAAGAAAATCTCTTGTATATCAATAAATATATACCTTCCCAACCAATCCTCTGTACTAAGATTATGTTTCTTTTTTCAGTCTTCAGCAAAGTCCTTCTCTTGTTCCTCTATCCACTTCTGAATTTTTGTCTTCGATGGAAACCACCTTGACATTCCATCAAGAAGATCCTGGTCTCGGAAACAGAACCATTTGTTGGCACAGGGGCAGACCCAGGGTTCAACTCTAATAGCGCACCAACAAACCCTAATCACTGGCCTTTTCGACAACACCTACGAAGCAGATGCAGTCTTGCCCGAAGTAGCAATAGGAGGTTGCAGAATACAAATGTTTACAACCAGAGGAAATGTAAAGTGGATCCAGGGCAACAACACACAACAACCTAGTTATTCTTTATCTTCCTTAAGCCTACTACGCAAACTATATCTCAGATCTAACACAATATTGCATTAACAGTATATCAGAGAGAAAAAGAATGCAACATCAATCACACACAACAACAAGATATACGTGGTTCACCCTCTCCCTAGGGCTATGTTGACATAACTGTGTTTCTTGATATTATATAAAAACATACAGTTCTATCTGCGTACTTATCTTGCAGATCTCTCTCTCTTTCTCTTCTTCTCTCCTCTCCCTGCGCACCTAGCTGTAGGGTTGATCTTCGCACCCAACTTAAGATCTTACAATACAGAATTCTCTCACACTCAACACCTCTCTCTCACACAACAATAATCACTCATAACATCAACGAACCCATCCTAGGTCCTCTTGACCCTTATTTATACATTACAATGACTCTCGAACATGCTTAGGCTGAAACCTAGGTGTCAGAACTCTAAATGACAAAACCCTAGGTGTCTAAAACCCTAGGTCAACTTGACCCGCGTTTTCAGGGCATCACTAGCTTGTCATTCCTTCTTTCCCACGAGGTGCTTCAAAGCATCCGTTGGTGGGTTTTTCCACTTGTTGAGTTGTCCACGATCCACATTCCTTGCTGATTTGTCATCCTCGATCTCCTCATCCAACGATTTTCTTTCTCTTACTTCTCTCTATCTTTTCTTCTCTTTTGGCCACTTCGAACCTATTTCAATGAACTTGTCTTCTGCGTAGTTCGTACTTCATGCTTCTTCCTTAATCCTTTCTTTCTTCCATAACCAAGGGCCAACAGTGCCCATGTTGCACCCAAGGGTTTTGTTGCCCCCTGCAGGGCCGCAGGAGCCATGACTGATGCAGTGGCCTCAGATTTTGGCACGACATGGGGAGGGAGAGGGTGGCCACTAATTTACAACCACGTTGGAACGTGTGTTGCATCACATGCAATAGATCATACTCAGATTTCCATATGGTGGGATGGATTTCCGGCATGACCCGAACATGGAGCTGCCTCTTGGCGAGGTCTGGGACCAGAGAGGTATGTTGGTGTACTTATGTTTTGTGATTTTGATAGTGTAGAATATGTTTATATGTGTATGGATGCTGACTCTACTTTTTGTTTTGTGTTGTAGATGTGGGGCCTCGAGGTCGAGACCTGGATATGGTTGGAGAGCCGTCTCACCAGGGGCTAGTGAGACCATCGCGGGCAGAGCCACAGGTAGGAGAGAGATGCCAGAGGGATGATGCTGGTGCAAGGCTAGCAGATGAGGTGAGGGACGACCAGATATGCCTGTTCGATGATCCAAGTGCGGGTCCATCGCGTGCACCGTAGGTAGAGGCCGGTGGGGGGATAGATGGTCTCCAACGTCGATTGGAGGTGGTGTTGTAGGGTGTGTCAGAGGGCATGTGGTCCCACATTCAGGACAGGAGAGTCCTGGAGTAGTGTGTGGGTAGTCCTGTAGAGTGGTAGACCCTGATCCACAGAGCAGTTGTAGCGGGGGAAGTGATGACTGGTCGAATTCCCCTTGGATCTGGAGGACCCCCAACTAGTGGGGCACCTCCTGCTAATAGAGGACCTGGTGGGGGAGCTCTACAGGCACCATGAGTGCAGGTTATGTATTTTTTTATTTTTATAGGTCTATGAGCCCATTTTGTACAGGGTAGTTTGACACCCATTTTGTATAGGGTAGGGGGTACCCATTTTGTACCTATAGGGGTGAGGGGATTCACTGGCCTACGGGCGATGTATATGTTGTACTTTTTTGTAAAAATTTATGACACTATGATCAATATATATATATATATATATATGGATATACATCTTTGGGATCTTTGTGATATTTACATGTGTTAATATTTGTGATGGTTTATGATGTCTAATCTATATGTTGTGACCGATGGTTGATGATTATGTATATGTAATGATGTCTTGATGGGATAAATGCCAATATAACACTAGGTTAGCCATGTTATCTACTATTTGATTAAATTGTCGTGGAATATGTGTAAATGTAACTAAATCAAAGTTTTGATATAAGAGTCTAACTTGCAGGTATTTGCAAAAGAGGCAAGGATTGCAGACACGATATACATTGTTTAATTGCAGGACTACAAGTTGGGAATCTAATAAAATGCTAAGGTGACGAATGTGGTGGTGGTTGGCCTCGACGAGGAGACCAAGGAAGGTTGAATTTTCTGCTTGGTTGTTGGTGGCTGATCCCAAACATATGTCGTTGGAGTGGAACAGTTCATGTGAGGGGGTGTAGAGGGCCGAAGTGGCCGAAGCGAGATTCTATGTCCAACAACTATCTCCGTCAGCGTAACTGATATGGTAGGCTGATGGAGGATGCATCTGTGAATAACACAGATGGCGGATCATACATGTGGTGTGGAGGCAACAAAGGAATACTAAAAACTCTACAAATGTGTACAAAGAAAAAGCCTAGTGTAGAAGGACTACGCTCAAGCATAAAACTTCTTTAAGTACAACCCGTTGACGTGTTCTTTGAGAGGATAGCCTTCTGGAGAAGCCAGGATGTATCCACCTTTAGTGAGGCAGTGTTGGACAATGTAGGGTCCATGCCATAATGACTCAGATTCCCCATGTCCGAGAGTATCATGAGCGATATCGTAGGCTAGGACGAGATCTCCTTTGTTAAATGAGCGAAGGTTGACATGATGGTCAAAGGTGGCCTTGGAATATTTTTTAGCTACCTCATTGTTTTGTAAGGAAGACCAACGATCTTCATCTAGTGACTCTAAGTTCAACAAGCACTGCTCCATTGAAGCAGTGTCAAGTAATAGCTCAATGGCGGTGTGCAACGTGGGAATTTCACACTCGATGGGGAGGGTGGCTTCGATCCCGTGGACGAGATGAAATGGTGTAAATTTGGTGACAGTTTTGACTACTATGTGATAAGCCCATAATTCTAAAAACAACATATGATGCCATTTGGTCTTATGTTTATTGACAGTGCATTGCAACATGGTTTTGACGAATTTTTTAACAACCTCGACCTGTCCGTTGGACTGAGGGTAGTATGGGGAGGAAAACTCATGGGAGAAGCATAACCTTGAGGAGAGTTCAACTAAGATCTCATTCTCAAAGTGTTTACCATGGTCAGATACTAACTATAGTGGAATTCCGAAACGGGTAATGAAGTGGTTGAAGAAAAAACGCGTTGTTGTGTCAACGATATTGTTGAACTTAGGCATGGCTTCAGCCCCTTTGGTAAAGTAATCTACTTCCACGACGATGTACTTGTGTCCATTACTATATGGAGGATTGCAAGTCATGAAGTCTATGGCCCATTTGCATAAGGGGCCGACAGTGATGACTGGATGGAGAAGAGTGGGTGGCGCTCGTGCTTTGTTTTCATAAGGTTGGCATTTGTCGCATCGCTTAACAATGTGGATGTAGTCAAGAAACAATGTGGGCTAGAAGTATCCTACTCGAATGATTTTTGGGGAGGTGGACATACCTGAGAGGTGGCCACCTCAAGCATCGCTATGGAAATCGTTCAATACTTTGTCTGCTTCATCGATGGTCAAACATCGATGGAGTATGGTGTTGACCCCACGTCGATACAAAACATCACCAATGAGGAGGTACCGAGGGGCCTAATGGTGAATGCGTCGACGATCATCTTGAGAGAGATGAGACCTAAACTTCTGTGTCCGAAGGTAGATGAGAAGGTCACCATACCAGGGGTCATCTGAGGGGATGTAGAAGAGGTTTCCGTCGGGAAAGTCCGTATTGACGGGTGAACCTTTAGTGTTTGAGGGAAACGTCGTGATAAGTTCGGCGAGAAAAAGTGATTTTTTTCTTTTGGGAGTTGAAAACTCTAGGTCGTATTCCTGAAGGATGATGATCCATTGGGAAAATTTGCCATTAATCTGTCGTCGACTGAGGAAGTATTGCATGGGGTTGGAATCTTCCATGACTTTAGTAGTGCGAAGCAGGATATAATGACGCAGTTTCTGGGCTACGAGGACAACTGCGAGGGCTAGTTTCTCCTCATGATTGTATTTCAGGGGTGGTCCTGAAAGATTCTTACTGATGTAGTAAATAACATGCTCATGGACATCATCCCCTAGTTGGACGAGAACTACTTCTACTGAGATAATTGAGGCTGACAAGTAGAGGATGTAATCGCGATTATAGTCGGGAGGACTAATCAAAGGGGCATTGGATAGCTCCACTTTTAAATCATCAAAAGCGGTTTGGGCATGTTCATCCCATCGAAATGGGATATCATGACACAGTAAGAGAAGGAAACCATGCGTGCGGGTGGCATAATCTGGGAGAAAGCGTCGTAAAAATTTGGCTTTGCCTTGTAGGCTCTGCAATTGGTGCAAATTCCTAGGTGGTGGAATTTCTGTGATAGCTTGGACCTTGAGGGGGTCCACTGTGATGCCATTTTGGGAGACTATGAACCCAAGGAGGAGTCCGATGGTGACGCAAAATACAAACTTGAGGGGGTTCAAGTGGATATTGTACTGGTGACATCGTTGAAATACAAATCTTAAGTCATATAAATATTGAGTTCATTTCTTGGATCGAGCAGTGAGGTCATCCAATTAAGTGAAGATGATGCGAGCAAGATCGTGGAAAACATAATTCATGCCCCGTTGGAACAAAGAACATGCATTTTTTATTCCAAAAGGCATGACACGCTAAGAAAAATACCCCATGGGGTGGTAAAAGTGGTTTTATACTGATCTGCTGGATGAATTTGCATTTGATTGTAGCCAGAGAACCCATCCATGAAGAAAAATGCCTCGTGGTCAGCACAATCATCAATAATTTGGTCGATGAAAGGGGTTAGGAAGTTTTCTTTGGGACAAGCATGGTTGAGGTGGCGAAAGTCGGTGCAGACACGAATAGTTCCCTGGTTTTTGTTAACGGGGATGGGGTTGGAGACCCATGAGGTATGCTTGATGCGGTATATGAACCCTGCGGCACATAACTTGTCAATTTTGTCTTTGATAATCACGACTTTGGATGGGTGAAGTGGGTGTTTCTTTTGGCGCACTGTGGTGACATATGGCCATGTATCGATGCGATGTTCGACTATAGAAGGATCGAGGTCGGGCATCTCGGTATATGACCAGGAAAAAATATCCTGGTATTCCTGAAAGAGAGATTTGTAAGATGTGAGTTCCTCATGGGAACATGTAGCGCCAATGGTGATTTCCTCTATGATTTTGGGTTTGATGGAAATGTTGATTTTGACAGTGGGGGAAATATTGGCCATGTTGCCTTCTTCAAAAGCATCGGGGGCAGGGATAGGGTTGTTGAACCAGTCTATATGCCCTGATGGAATAAAATCCTTGGTTTCGATTGCACATA
>SNQJ01S0006169.1:105665-118361 GCA_010110895.2 Picea sitchensis | reverse complement strand
TTTTTTTTTTTTTTTTTTTTTAAAGATGTCTCAATTTGCAATGTAATTTGTTTTTTAAGATCTTCTAAACATCCTTAATATAAGGATCTATTTGTTTTGTTGACAAATTCTACAAGTTCTGCAAATTACTTTTATGTGGAATTGAGTGTAATAAAGTGCCTCTCTCTTACTTGTTCACATATAGGACAATGTAGTATAGCATGCTTCTCCTATGTGTTCAAATGTGATTACTAATTAAAATTTGAAAAAGGTTTAAGGAAATAAATATTAATAGAAATTAAAAAATGATATTAAATTTAGAAATTGATTATTATTAAATATCTATTTTTTCCTTTTTCCTTTCCAATGTAACTCCATCTTTTAAAGAGCATGCTTCATCTTTTCATCAACCCATCATAGAGAATTAATTTACTTGTATGATTTTAAATGTTTCAATGGTTTTAATACTACATTATTACCTAGAGCATATAGGAAGAGAAACGTGCAATTGTCTTTGTTCATCATTAATGAAATCTTTCTTTACTTGTGCATTTGTGGTGGACACATTGTCTCGATGGGTTTGTATGAAACAACAATATAATATGTGTATCTTATAACATCTTCGAATAATTTATTTTACGGCTATGAAATCTCCTTTTCCTTTAATTTTTATCTTATAAGAAAATTAATACTTTAAACTAATTCATTTTTCTTTTGAAAACATATATAGATATATCTTGTGGTATTTGTTATATTATGTGCAAGAGAAATGACTCTTTTTTCTTTTGAAAACACATATAGATATATCGTGTGGTGCTTGTTATATTATATGCAAGAGAAAGAAAGGACATTGAAGGAGTTCATGTCTACCTTTTACCATGCAACAATTCTAAATGCATGCATTAATAAAAATCATTTTTTAAAAATGAATGGTGATGTTGGTTTTAATTACCAATTGAAATCTCTATTTTTTTTTAAGTTTTTCATTTAAGTAAAAGGTCATTTGCATGAAGTTCATGGCCTCAAAAGAGGCAATCTAGTTTCACAAAACATACTCTTGTTATAGAGAAAACATAATTAGTGCGTCGTCTTAAATAATGTGTTGGTAGTTTTGGGGCCAAAAGCCCCACTTTTGTACTATTGAAGCCCCTAAATGAAGTACAAGACAAGCATGATAGGAGTTGGTGCAAAATTGGAGACCGAGGTTCTCGGCGGTTACCAACAAAGGTACCATTGTAGTCTAGTAGCGTTGGCATATTCAACCTTTAGCAAGGGAAGGAGGTCTCACCCGAAGCGCAACCAAGACTTATGTGTGATAAAGTGAGTTATTGACGACACACCACCATATCTAGCGTAATACAAGGCAGATTCATACTCAAATGTAAAACATCATATCATCATAAGCCTAAACCAGGTTATGCATTAGATAATCCATGCTGCGCAGAATAAATATAAGTGCATGCGTCACAAGAGTTTGGTAAATAGTATCACAACTAGGAACTACACAAAACATGACATATTGTGCAAGAGAGAAGGCCATACTTGAGCAAACTTGTCAGCGACGGCTGCAACAATGGATTCAACCTATCCCTGCAAGTACTGCTCATATGCTTTGGCTGCAATAACTTCATCGACAACTTCTCGCAAAGATTTTGTTTGTTGTGTGAGGGTTTGGTTGGTATGCTCAACTGTTGTGATCCTCTGCTCTAGTTGGTCGGTGGAATCCAAGATAAGTTGTAGGATCTGTGTTGTAGCCCATGTGGGCAGCTCTCCACTGATGGAAATAGAATCCAAAGGTGACCACGAAACAAGCGGTTGATCGTTTGCGATAGAACACTCAAAAAAGTTGGGGGTACCAGCACCATCTGGGGTAGGTGAGTGAATTATGAGGCTTTGCATAATTTTTTATGTGACTTCTGATGGAAGTGTTGCAAGCACCTATGTTTGCTCCAAGATAGCTCATCATTGTTGAGGGTCTTGTAGTAGAGGCGTAATATGTTCCTTGATATAAGTAGTGCTATGCATTGAATGAGTATCATCCTGGGCATCTAGTTGGTCCTGTGGAGGATCCTCATCCACCACAATATGTGTTTTGAGATGTGTCTATGGTTGTGGATGATAGGTTGTTTCGAGGGTCGTGTGAAGGGGGACTAGAACTTCCAGGATCCGAGGAGAAGTGGAGGGGAATGGACCAATGGTCCCGACAGTTATGGTAGGATGGGAAGTAGAATCTAGTGAAACTGTATCAAACTGGTTATGGGTTAGGGATATTGGAGTCGTGTTCATGGCGGTGGTGTTCCCATCGTTCTATGGAATGGTGGCTTCCTCGATGATAGTGGTATATTGGAGATGAATGGGAGGGTCGTCAAGAATATGGATGATCACAGGTTTAGATGGTGAAGTGAATGGGGTGGAAATCCCAATGCGTGCCCAGGGTTGGGTGGTATGTAATGGAAGTGGGGTGGTGTGAGCTTGAGGTGGGATCGAGGAAAGGGTAGTGGCTTCAGTGATGACAGTATCATTGAGGGGTCGAGATGGGGATTTGGTACAAAACTTTTTTTGAGGAAAAACTGAAGTTAGGACCTCCCGGAATTTCTTACCTAATATCGTGGAGTCATCAGGAATGGATGAAAATGGAATCTGAAGTGTGTCGCTCAACAACGCTTCCTCTTCGCCTTCATATGCCTCTTAATATGAGACATATGGTGTATGGGTTCTCTTTCTCTCACTAGGGCCTACATCTGATGTCTTCTTTGGGGAGGACCTTTGGGAAATTGCAAGCATCGTATAGGAGACACTCGTCTTCTTCTTTTCGATAATGAACCTAGGCCAGGAGGTGACTTCCTTATTGAACACGGCCTCATACAAGTAAAATGGTAATGGTTGCATATGAAAAAGAGACAGAGTCACCTCTAGAGGTCGCACAAATGTATGATCCCATCTCATCCCGAACTAGATATTGTGGGTATGCCTATTAAGTAGTTCTTGTGGGATCTGTGGTTGTTTTGTTGCAAAAATTATCTCATCATACCATTGTGGAAAGGTGACATTGTGAGTGGCCTCATTGGTGGATGTAGGGAGAAAATTCCATGGGTTAAAAATCTTGGTGATACAACCATTGACATTGTGATCGATACTACGCCCCCTTTGTGACTGCCACTTCCACATGGCGAAGGCGACTAGTAAGTATCCATAAATGAAATAGTTGGCTCGGTCATGCACATTCGCACACGCCTGTAACAAATCGGTGAGCAGGGATTTTCACCAATTCATAAGTGCGCCATTCTTGTTGAAATCCACCACTGCAATGGAATCCAAAGTACACTCACCCTTCATGTACTTTCACATCACCTTCCTTGCAATCAAGTAGCAAGCCATGCAAACCTGCTCATCATTAATCGTCGCAATGTGCACTCCTCAACCTCTATGGTGTGTACCATATTTTTCATATAGGCTCAATTCCCCCTTCTTCTTATCATGCTTCCCAAAGCCTTGGAAGCCTTCGGTGACATCCTAGCCCTACATGAACAACTCGGTGAGAATACGAATGTCCTCCACATGGACTGGGTAGGCCTAGCCTAACCAAAGGGTATTTTTGTGCACTCTACTGATTAGAAATTTGTGCATCATCCAAATTCTCCGACAGCACCAAAGACAAGTAGGTCGTGGAGACACAACAAAGTGGAATCCCGTAGGGGAATGTAGTCAAGCTTCCACTACCACTGAAAATCTCTATCGAGAAATGTAGTGAAATCCATAAAAGCATTGGTGTGTGTGTGAATTTTGCAACATCGTTAAAATAGAGGTCGACCAAGGTCGACCAACCTAGTTTGTTTGAACTTCCCATGCAGATATGATCAAGGTGGATATTGGTGTCCACCCACTTATTCCACTGGATCAAAAAACAATTTTCCACCTTGGCAGTTTTTCAACAGTTTTTTGGGTTCCAAACTTCCTGGACCGTTTTGAGGCCCTAAATGACGTTTTTTGTGGATTTGAGGCCCAGTCATTTCCCTAATTCTATAGCTTGTGATAGTCAAAAAACATTCTTCTCGGTTAGACCTTTCCAACGGTGTATCTATCGCCCCAAACGGAGATCGCATGCAAAAGTTACGCCCCCGGGAAGTTGACATATCAACTACCCCCATCGGGGCCCGTAAACCTTTTGGATTTTCATCTTCTGGGGTTAGGGCTTTGGATTTTAATTATGTTAAAAAATCCTTTGGAGACTCATTGTAACAATCATCTTCTTTTGAATGCAAGTAGCCTTCACATCTCTTCTCAGAGATAAGTTGTCACCATTCTAGCGAGTCTTTCACTTTGTATTTTTACACTCTTTGTACATTTCCGCTCATTAATAGAAATTGTGTATTACTATATCTCTGTATTTATGGTTGCATATCTGACACATTTCGGTTATATTATTGGATATCTGAGATATTTTATACATTTCTTTATTATATCTCCGCTCTCATTTCGTGCCGAAAATAATCTGGATCAGTGGTATCAGAGTAGGGTGCTTTTGATCATTTTTCAGTGCATGTCCCCGAAGAGTTCTGAGTATAGCAATTTGGGTCTCTAGCTTGTCTCTCTTGAGGAAAACCAATCTCGCATACCCAAGAAACCCTCCATGGTGGAAGAAAATAAAAACGACGGAGCAAAATATTTTATCAATCTGTTACTTGAGCAAGCTCTCGCGCGACACGTATTCATCAAGCGACCACTGTGTAGGCACCTTGCCTTTCAAGGTACAAGTTAATTTTGATATTTGAAGGACAGATAGATGCAGATTCCCTAGACAAATGGTTAAATCTGCTAGAAGGATATTTCTCTGTTCACAATTTTTCCGATAGGGAAAAGATCACCTTCACACTCCTTATGGCTCTCCCCCATGTCAAACATTGGTGGGAAAATTACTCGGAGCAAAGTTCCACAGAGGAGTATGGAATATATGGGGTCGAGCCCACTTGGGATTTTTTTGTGGATGCAGTCAAGGAACAATATTACCATGTTGGCAACTATGAATACCAATACATGAGATGGACTATGCTATATCAAGAGAGGGGACAAGCAGTGATGGAGTTCACTAATACCTTTCATACCTTGCGCACCAAGCTGGGTATCAAAGACTCTTAGAGACATTTGGTTTTGAAATACCGTGGGGCTCTACATAGATACATTCAAACTGAAATGGATTTTTTGGACATCTCATCACTCAGTGTTACTTATAGATATGTTGTTAAAATCAAGAAGAAATTTAAGCACTAGAACAAGTGGGAGTTTGGGTCTGCAAATCTGCAACAACCAAAGTATCGTAAATATGGCCCTAACAACCAACCTTCAGAAAACCAGTCCAAACCATATGAAAAGAAGGGTAACTAAAAGACAGCAAAGGACACTGGAAAATGGTGTGATTTCCAAAAACTCCCCTCACACAACACCGATGAATATCGCTCAAAACAATAATTGGCGGTCGAGATCAAAGATAAGGATTCGAACCCTGATTTGACATCTGATTCAAAAAATACCGATAGAAGACAGATCATTGACACAGACCCCACTGTTATTGTTGCGACCACAACAATTCAACCAGAAGAACTCTTATTTTGTCCACAACAGTGCACTCAAATGGTTACAAAAATACAATCGTTCCAAACACTTATTAGTTTACCTGAAGCACCAAAATGCATTTCCAAGAGGCAAAAACTATACAATTGGGAAAAAATTAACATGCGATGAATCACTAAAGGAATCACGCGCACAGTGCGTGGGCCAAAAAATCTCGTAGAGCGCACAATTCACCATATGCGCAAATGTGTATGAGAAAAGCCGCGCACTCCTGTGAAYGRCACATTTATKGTTCTTTTCATCCCCTCAACCACTTATGGACCATCTCCCAACTTGATTAGACCCTCAGATCTGAGTTGAATCCGAATGGGGGGTTGGTCAAGGACCAAATGGTGCCCTAAAGGGCCCCTTGTTCACACCAAGAACCAGTTGAACAATTCCTTGAAGACATGCTATAAATGAAGGCCATGGGTGCACTAAGAATTGAATATTTCCATAGTATTGTTATGCTGCCCCAATCCTCCCTTGAGAATCCTCTTTTCTCCTTGGAGCATTCTAGCAACATTCCAATAGGCCATTCCACTCACCTCTTGAGGGAATAGGCTTTGATTTCTTCATCATTTTCTTTCTTGTTTACCACTGTAAGAAGAGCTCTCCATTAGGGAAATCAAGAGCCCTCCCAAGGAAGAAGAGGGGATTCATAAGTCCTCCTTTCTCTAYGGTGTTTTKCCAACTAATATAGTTATCCATTGGTGGCATAATCTTGGTCATTTGGTTGATTGTATTTGGTTCAAAGTTTCTTATGCACTCTAGTTTTATTTCATTAATGGTTTTTAGTTTGTTTATTTGTTTATTTCATGTACTTGGATTGTTTAACTCATGCACTAACCTCTGTCTTGTCTAGCAGGCCCAACTAGACTTGCAAGTTCCCTTGTTTTTCTCACCCAAGTGACGAAACAGATACAACAAATTGGTGACCATACTGGGGAAAAGGTATCAATTTCCTCCCTATTTGGGCTTTGAGAGCACTTCTTTTTGATCCATTTTCCATGCAAGTACCAAAACCGGCCTAGCCTTACCTATCAAGATCTGAGTTTGGAGCTGGAGTAGGAGAATTTCACTCAAAATCCCCCCCCCGATGCGTATCAAAACATGCGTGGGTATTTTAGCCCACAGACAGGCACTCAACACACTATGCACCCAAAGTACTTTTGTTCTCTGTGCACTATGCGCCAAAAGGTCTTTGGTTCTCTACGCACTGTGCACCCACTATGCCTCTGTCTAAACCGTAACCCACGCACTTGTCCAGAGTTTCAAAATTGTAAGAGTTTTTTGTTATGATTTGAAGGCCCCTGGCCTTCAAAATCTTGCTTTCATGAAATTTGTAAATGCACTCCACTTAGATTACTTTCCCATATGAAAGGTTAGTCAAACATAGGCACTTAGGGGGTAAAAAAGAACCATATTTCTCCTATTTTTCTTTGGTTGCCACATGGATGGCTTGTTTGATTTGTAAAAGTTAAGTTGAGATTATTTTCTATCACATATAAAAACACTTGCATTGGGACCAGAAATCAACTTTAATCATTGAGTATGCTCTTCTCTCACACCATAGATCAATCTTGAGAATCAGAAAGGTGGTTCAAGGGACATTTCATCTCCCTTAACAAAATATTTAGGAGAGGACAAAGCCCCCCTAGGGCTCCTCTTAGTTTCTTTTTGAAATCATCTTAAAATCTGTAAGGGCCCATACATGCCCACATGTTGCAAACTTAGGATAGTTTCTTGAAATTACTTTCTTAGTTTACATCACTAGGGGAGTTTAAATATCAAAGTAACGGGCCCATACATGCCCACATGCTTGGGATCTAGGATAGTTTTTCAAATCTTTCTTAGTGTAAACAACATTAGGGAGTTTAAAGGATTAGTCAGGACCCATATGTCCACTTGCTATTTTTTTATGGCTTTTAAAATTCCTCAAGGTTGTACCAATGACATCTAGTAAGATAGGTAACCAATATTTGTAAGGACCACAGGAAGTCCACATATTGAAAATTCACACCTATCTTATTAAAAATTTTGCACTTTGTATCACTTGCTCACACACAAAGTCACTCGTCACTCACATAATTCCCATATTGAATTGTGGAGGTTGAAGTAGGTCTTCTCCAAAGGAATTCCAAAACGTCCCACTATTTCTTGAAGAAATTATCCACACCCACTTAATTCAAACGAGATTGGTTCACACCCCCAATCTTTCAACCCACCACATCTAAATTTTTTCTAAAAACTCACTAAGTTTTCCTCCACAAGAGGTGCCAAAAGAATTTTTTTAGTCTAGGTAGGATCTCAAGGGTAGGCATCCAAATAACCCCTCGTTATCTGGTTCTCACATTTTCAAACATTAGAAGTTGACAAATAGGGAACTTTTAAATCCTCCAAGTCAAGTGTTCCTACACCATAAGGCAAGGAGATACCCATGAAGGGTCGGAGGCCGAGTTACGGTTGTTCTATGCGTCCCCCCTTGAGTCACCCAACTCTTGAAATGGATCCAGCCTGTGACCCATTTCTGAGGCCAAAAATCTAAATGATGCACTTTAACCGAGGTACCTAGCGGCCAAATTTAGGACATCTACCCAGGTGGCAATTGTGGGCTGCAATTGCACCTTGATAATATTTTGTGTGGCTATTGGGAAATATCGCTAGCTCTTTCAGGATATGCACCCTCTACCCCTCATTACAACTGATTGTTTCATCCTTCACTAGTTCCTCTTTTGGTGGCTTCAGACCCCACTGTTGAGTGCTCTTGGAAGGTCCAGTGCTATTTGAGAGGAAGGACGATACATCTTTTTAGGACACGAGCATTTGTTTTCTTTGTTCTCCCACATGGACAAAATCCACCTACCCACATGGACAAAATCCACCTACCCACATGTATGCTTATTTATAGTTGATTTATGTATGATGCTCATTTGATTACATGCAATTGTGAGTTATATTGTGAAGGTCAAAATTATACAAGTATCTTGTTTGTTTATTGCTCTCATCACCATTTGCACACATTCACTTTTCTAGTCGAAAATCATAGGGGACCCACAAAATCCGCGTAATTCCATACGTTTGCAGAATATCCCTCCTATTCTAGGAGGAGTTCCTAGTCTTGCCAACTCACCAGCTCAACCATACCACACCCCTGTGAGTGCCACTATTTTGGGATTAGATTTGCTTGGTTCCACCTTACTTGGGTCCAACTCTCAAGGCCATCCATCCACTAGATATCCTTCACAAGGAAGTGGGGGGGAAACTTCTTCTCAAGGGAGAAGCACAACCCCACCAAATCCCCCTCAAGGTTCAGGTCCATTACTTGCTCACACCATGGCTAGAATTAATCCTCCACCGCCACCCCCCATGCCATATTTGGCATCTCTCAACATTCCTGATTTGAGTAAACTCATGAATGATCCTATATTTCATGACCCCACATGGCCCAATATGCCTACCAAACTACCTTCAGACATTCCCAAATTTGAAGGAAAATCGAGGGAAGAACCTGCCAACCATGTCATGACCTTCCACTTGTGGTGCTATTCAAACAACATCATGGATGAATCCATCCTCTTAAGGTTATTTCAATGCACACTCATGGGTCCATCATCCAAATGGTATGTGGACAAAAAATCAGGGTCCCATGTGACTTTTGAATCCTTGGAAAAATATTTTTTGGCCTTCTTTCAACTACCAGTTCATCATGACACTGATATAGAACTGCTCTCTGAGTGAAAAAAAACCTCAGCTACACATATTACTAACCACATTCACGAATGGCATCGACGACGTAGTTTATGTAAAGTAGAAACCACCAAAGAACAATGTCTCGATTGGTTTCTCAAATCACTCGTCTCTATACTTGCCAAAGATGTGGAATCCACCTTCCCACAAACTGAAGAAGAAGCCATCATCAAGGATCAACAGTAAGACCTCATTTATTGTCATTCGGGTTACTTATACATAGTAACACCTGACGCACCGAGACTTGTACCATTCGGCTAAGACAAACTTGGGATGTCTCACGCGACAGATGGATTGATCAGTACCACAACAAACCACGACCCATACATTCATCCACCACCTATGTAAAATATACCCTAATATCCGTTGATATATGGAGGGTCGTCTTATTACCCTCCTCCCCTTTTCCAACAACCATATCCTGTTTCTCCCCCTCCTCCCATGAGTGGACCTTTCTCGACACCAATCATGCGCCCAACTTCTCAACCAAGTTCAGGTTCTCCCTCTACCTCAACATATAACCTGAGTACTAGTGAAAGCGCTTTGCCTTCCTATGCGCCCTATAGATCATTGCCACAACATACTCTGTATTTTCCATTTCCTAGTCCTCCCAGCCAATTTCTACTCCACAAGTACAACCACGCGTCGATGTTAACTTCGTTGAGCCCTCTCCCATTCAAAAATTTCATAATTTTGAACATTTGAATATGGAAAATCCGGCCCATCAGTCGAATAATGCCAAAAAGAAAGGGAAAAATCGGAACAATAATAACCCAGGACCAGGAGGAAATAACCCCCAACAAAACCAACCTGTTGGGGGCAACCAGAATCCAGGTAACCAGAACCCCCAAGGGGACAATATCAACAAATTCCAAGGGAGGAACAACAACAACAACCTCTGAATGAACTTCCCTTGCACTCTTTGCAGTGAGCATGGTCATTATACTCACCATTGCCCCCAAATTTTTGACTTCAAACGGATGAAAGACTCTGTGAACACGCGACGTCCTACAACATTTCTTGCCCCTCAGTAGGCCCCACAACAGTATTTGCAACAACCACCCTCAGTCGTGTTGCAAAACCCTATTCCACACCAAGATGTGATGAATACCCAACATGAGGTACATCCTTCCCTGCCACAAATGGGATAGTATCAAAACCCTGAAAATCCAATGGATCACATTATCCTCCTAACTAGCAAAGAAGAAATTATTTTTCAAATGCATAGTCGTCAATACAAGTGCCCCCTGAAGCTACTCCCACCACTTTAGAAACAACTCCAGCTACAGTCAAACAACCCTTGATGATCCCACGTCCTAACAATGAACCCCCAATTTGTATCCCTCACATTCCATTATGACAAAATGTCAACAACCCTCAGGCTAGGGAGGCACATAATTATAGTTTGGTCGATGACTTGGCATAGTCCCCTACAGCCATGTCGGCATTGGAGGTCCTCCAAACTTGTCCAAATCAACATAAATCCTTTCTTTCCGCCTTGGGGGCAGTCGACCCAACTGATACTAGACTCGTCACATTTGATCTAGATTGTGGGGAACCTCATCTCCCTACTTTGGTAGTGTTCCATATACCATTCAAGATTCAGAACATCACAGTTCATCAATGTATCATTGATGAAGGTGCATCCACATGCATCATGTACAAAAATGAATGGAAAAACCTTGGCTCCCCTGAGCTAGTACCATCCACCATCAATTTAAGAGCTTATGATGGTCTACCATCCTGCCCTGAAGGGCTCTTTCAAAATGTCTTCGTTGAATTTGGGGGAAAAACCATCCTTATCGACATTGAGGTTATCCACACCCCACTTGATTACAACATCTTGTTTGGACGTAGCTACATGTATGCTATGAATGAAGTATCCTCTTCTGTGTTTCAAATGATGATGTTCCCCCACAATGGGAAAATCATCACCATCGATCAAGTTTCACATTATGAGCCTAACCACATTGCCAACATCGATAACATCCTGCCTCTTGTCTGCACTAGTTTAGACGCGTATCCACTCATGGATATGAGCCCCAGAATTTTCATAGACCCATCCTTTCTGGGGGCATACCATGGAGAACCACCTCTCATACACCCCTCAGCACAAGTGTGTGTTGTATCTTCCGATGGAACCAAAACCAGAGATACCATTCTTCCCACTGAGGCTTATCCACCCCTCAACGTCCCACCAGTTGAAGAAATTTTACCTCAGGGATTACATGAGAACACTACTACAACACTTATCCCTGATTTCACCCTCCCCCAGGGGAAAATCCTAGTTTGCGAGACAATTCCCCAAGCCATCACTCATATTCCCTTCTTCTACCCCCCACCGGGAGTACAATCATTTCAGGTAGACACAATGCTTTCCCTACCCAACATGGTACTCGTCATCCCTGTATGGCATATACACCCACCCATGATGGTTCCACAACCATCTCTCCCTCCTCTATCAGAGGGAATCCTGATGCAGATTCCAGTACTATCTCCGGCCACACCACCCTCACCCCCAATTTCCAGCACCCTTGCCACAACTGGGGGCAGACGAAAGAAGAAAGAGCCCACCGCTCCACTTCCTCCCCAAATTCAACCTCCTTGCCCACTATGTGAAAGAGAGGGATACCCCACTAATAGATGTCCCTCTCTTCCCAAGTTATGAAATCTGATCCAAATCCCTCGAGAAACCACATCGCTCATCGCTTCACCAATCACCTCTAGTACTACAATTGCATCTTCCACTATAGGCAGTAAAGGGCCGCAAACCAAATTCGCTTATGCCATCTGTTCAAAGTATGGCCACTGCACTCATCATTGCTTAGCTCTATCTTAGTTTCAATGGACGCTAATGACAATATGCCAAACCTTTCATCAAGATCCCTCTGCACTGCCACCTTCGGGTACCCATGTCACTAACATCCATTATGTCTCAACCCTAGTCACCGAAGGGATGAGATTCCCTTGATCTCTTTGTGACTCACTTTCTCATTCCATGTACTAGTGTCCTTTTATCATTGAATACATGCATCATCAAATAACCCTTATTCAAAATCCTTTGACCACCTCACCTCCTATGATGCAAGTGATTCCCCCTATTCCTTCTCCAGATACTATTCACATCACCTCCCCTGAACCTGAGTCACTTCCCACCCCTCCATGGTTCATGGATAGACTATCTAAGGATATTCCCCCAAATCCTCCCAAATCTCTGATTCATTTCCCCCAGGAAATATTACCCCCTACCATAGTTTACCCCCCACAGTTTCTGGACATCTAGTTTATGTCAATATAACCATTGCAACATGGTTGTGATACTCCCTCTATGTCTTCACCACTTGAATACAATCACACAGC
>SNQJ01S0006169.1:87979-105615 GCA_010110895.2 Picea sitchensis | reverse complement strand
TTTTTGAAATCATCTTAAAATTTGTAAGAGCCCATACATGCCCACATGTTGCAAACTTAGGATAGTTTCTTGAAATTACTTTCTTAGTTTACATCACTAGGGGAGTTTAAATATCAAAGTAACGGGCCCATACATGCCCACATGCTTGCGATCTAGGATAGTTTTTCAAATCTTTCTTAGTGTAAACAACATTAGGGAGTTTAAAGGATTGGTAAGGACCCATATGTCCACTTGCTATTTTTTTACGGCTTTTAAAATTCCGCAAGGTTGTACCAAGGACATCTAGTAAGATAGGTAACCAATATTTGTAAGGACCACAGGAAATCCACATATTGCAAATTCACACTTATCTTATTAAACATTTGGCACTTTGTATCACTTGCTCACACACAAAGTCACTCCTCACTCACATAATTCCCATATTGAATTGTGGAGGTTGAAGTAGGTCTTCTCCAAAGGAATTCCAAAATGTCCCACTATTTCTTGAAGAAATTATCCACACCCACTTAATTCAAACGAGATTGGTTCACACCCCCAATCTTTCAACCCACCACATCTAATTTTTTTCTAAAAACTCACTAATTTTTCCTCCACAGGAGGTGCCAAAAGAAATTTTGTTACTCTAGGTAGGATCTCAAGGGTAGGCATCCAAATAACCCCTCGTTATCTAGTTCTCACATTTTCAAACATTAGAAGTTGACAAATAGGGAACTTTTAAATCCTCCAAGTCAAGTGTTCCTACACCATAAGGCAAGGAGATACCCATGAAGGGTTGGAGGCCAAGTTACGGTTGTTCTATGCGTCCCCCCTTGAGTCACCCAACTCTTGGAGTGGATCCAGCCCGTGACCCATTTCTGAGGCCGAAAATATAAATGATGCACTTTAACCGAGGTACCTAGCGGCCAAATTTAGGACATCTACCCAAGTGGCAAATGTGGGCTGCAATTGCACCTTGATCATATTTTGTGTGGCTATTGGGAAATATCGCTAGCTCTTTCAGGATATGCACCCTCTACCCCTCATTACAACCGATTTTTTCATCTTTCACTAGTTCCTCTTTTGGTGGCTTTGGACCCCACTGTTGAGTGCTCTTGGAAGGTCCAGTGTTATTTGAGAGGAAGGATGATACATCTTTTTAAGACATGAGCATTTGTTTTCTTTGTTCTCCCACACGGAAAAAATGCACCTACCCACATGTATGATTATTTACAGTTGATTTATGTATGATGCTCAATTGATTACATGCAATTGTGAGTTATATTGCAAAGGTCAAAATTATACAAGTATCTTGTTTGTTTATTGCTCTCATCACCATTTGCACACATTCACTTTTCTAGTCGAAAATCATAGGGGACCCACAGAATCCCTGTAATTCCAGACGTTTGCAGAATATCCCTCCTATTCTAGGAGGATTTCCTAGTCTTGCCAACTCACCAACTCAACCATCTCACACCCCTGTGAGTGCCACTATTTTGGGATCAGCTTTGCTTGGTTCCACCTTACTTGGGTCCAATTCTCAAGGCCATCCATCCACTAGATATCCTTCACAAGGAAGCGGGGGGGAACTTCTTCTCGAGGGAGAAGCACAACCCCACCAAATCCCCCTCAAGGTTCAGGTCCATTACCTGCTCACACCATGGTTGGAATTAATCCTCCACCGCCACCCCCCATGCCATATTTGGCATCTCTCAACATTCCTAATTTGAGTAAACTCATGAATGATCCTATATTTCATGACCCCACATGGCCTAATATGCCTACCAAACTACCTTTAGACATTCCCAAATTTGAAGGAAAATCGAGGGAAGATCCTGCCAACCATGCCATGACCTTCCACTTATGGTGCTCTTCAAACAACATCATGGATGACTCCATCCTCTTAAGGTTATTTAAATGCACACTCATCGGTCCATCAGCCAAATGGTATGTGGACGAAAAATCAGGGTCCCATGTGACTTTTGAATCCTTGGAAAAATATTTTTTGGCCTTCTTTCAACTACCAGTTCATCATGACACTGATCTAGAACTGCTCTCTGAGTGAAAACAAACCTCAGCTACACATATTGCTGACCACATTCATGAATGGCATCGACGATGTAGTTTATGTAAAGCAGAAACCACCAAAGAACAACATCTCGATTGGTTTCTCAAATCACTCGTCTCTATACTTGCCAAAGATGTGGCATCCACCTTCCCACAAACTAAAGAAGAAGCCATCATCAAGGATCAACAGTAAGACCTCATTTATTGTCATTCAGGTTACTTATACATAGTAATATCTGACGCACTGAGACTTGTACCATTCGACTAAGACAAACTTGGGATGTCTCACCCAACAGATGGATTGATCAGTACCACAACACACCACGACCCATACATTCATCCACCACCTATGTAAAATATACCCTAATATCCGTTGATATATGGAGGGCAGTCTTATTACCCTCCTCCCCTTTACCAACAGCCATATCCTGTTTCTCCCCCTCCTCCCATGAGTGGACCTTTCTTGACACCGATCATGCACCCGGCTTCTCAACCAAGTTCAGGTTCCCCCTCTACCTCAACATATAACTTGATCAATAGTGAAATCACTTTTCCTTCCTATGCGCCCTACGGATCATTTCCACAACATGATCTGTATTTTCCATTTCCTGGTCCTCCCAGCCAATTTCTACGCCACAAGGACAACCACACGTCGGTGTTAACTTCGTTGAGCCCTCTCCCATTCAAAAATTTCAGACTTTTGAACATTTGAATACGGAAAATCCATCCCATCAGTCGAATAATGCCAAAAAGAAAGGGAAAAATAGGAACAATAATAACCCAGGACCAGGAGGAAATAACCCCCAACAAAACCAACCTGCTGGGGGCAACCAGAATCCGGGTAACCAAAACCCTCAAGGGGACAATAACAACAAATTCCAAGGGAGGAACAACAACAACAACCTCTGGACAAACTTCCCTTGCACTCTTTGCAGTGAGCATGGTCATTATACTCACCATTGCCCCCAAATTTTTGACTTCAAATGGATGAAAGACTCTGTGAACGTGCGGCATCCTACAACATCGCTTGCCCCTCAGTAGGCCCCACAACAGTTTTTGCAACAACCACCCTCGGTCGTGTTGCAAAACCCTATTCCACACCAAGGTGTGATGAATACCCAACATGAGGTACATCCTTCCCTACCACAAATGGGATAGTATCAAAACCCTGAAAATCCAATGGATCACATTATCCTCCTAACTAGCGAAGAAGAAATTATTCTGCAAAGCATAGTCGTCAATACAACGCGCCCCCTGAAGCTACTCCCACTAATTCAGAAACAACTCCATATACAGTCAGAAAACCCTTGATGATCCCATGTCCTAACAATGAACCCCCAATTTTTATCCCTCACATTCCATTATGACGAAATGCCAACAACCCTCAGGCTAGGGCGGCACATAATTACAGTTTGGTCGATGACTTGGCATAGTCCCCTGCAGCCATGTCGGTATTGGAGGTCCTCCAAACTTGTCCAAATCAACGGAAATCCTTTCTTTCCACCTTGGGGGCAGTCAACCCAGCTGATACTAGACTCGTCACATTTGATCTAGATTGTGGGGAACCTCGTCTCCCCGCTTTGGTAGCATTCCATATACCATTCAAGATTCAGAACATCATGGTTCATCAATGTATCATTGATGAATGTGAATCCACATGCATCATGTACAAAACTAAATGGAAAAAAATTGGCTCCCCTGAGCTAGTACCATCCACCATCACTTTAAGAGCTTATGATCATCTACCATCCTACCCTGAAGGGCTCTTTCAAAATGTCCTCGTTGAATTTGGGGGAAAAACCATCCTTATCGACATTGAGGTTATCGATGCCCCACTTGATTACAACATCTTGTTTGGACGCAGCTACATGTACGCTATGAATGAAGTATCCTCTTATGTGTTTCGAACGATGATGTTCCCCCACAATGGGAAAATCATCACCATCGATCAAGTTTCACATTATGAGCCTAACCACTTTGCCAACATTGATAACATCCTGCCTCTTGTCCGCACTAGTTTCGATGCGTATCCACTCATGGATATGAGCCCCAGAATTTTCAAAGACCCATCCTTTATGGGGGAATACCATGGAGAACCACCTCTCATACACCCCTCAGCACAAGTGTGTTTTGTATCTTTCGATGGAACCAAAACCAGAGATACCATTCTTCCCAGTGAGGCTTATCCACCCCTCGATGTCCCACCAGTTGAAGAAATTTTACCTCAGGGATTACCTGAGAACACTACTACAACACTTATCCCTGATTTCACCCTCCCCCAGGGGAAAATCTTGGTTTGGGAGACAATTCCCTAAGCCGTCACTCATATTCCCTTCTTCTACCCCCCACCGGGAGTACAATCATTTCAGGTAGACATGACGCTTACCCTACCCAACATGGTGCTCGTCATACCTGTATGGTATCTACACCCACCCATGATGGTTCCACAACCATATCTCCCTCCTCTGTCAAAGGGAATCCCGATGCATATTCCAGTACTATCTCCGGCCACACCACCCTCACTCCCAATTTCCAGCACCCTTACCACAACTGGGGGCAGACGAAAGAAGAACGAGCCCACCACTCCACTTCCTCCCCAAATTCAACCTCCTTGCCCACTATGTGAAAGAGAGGGATACCCCACTAATAGATGTCCCTCTCTTCCCGAGTTATGCAATCTGATCCAAATCCCTCGAGAAACCACATTGCTCGTCACTTCACCAATCACCTCTAGTACTACGATTGCATCTTCCACTACAGGCAGTAAAGGGCTGCAAACCAAATTCGCTTACGTCATCTGTTTAGAGTATGGCCACTGCACTCATTATTGCTCAGCTCTATCTTAGTTTCAACAGACGCTAACGATAATATGCCAAACCTTTCATCAAGATCCCTCTCCACTGCCACCTTCGGGTACCCACGTCACTGACATCCATTATGTCTCAACCTTAGTCACTGAATGGATGAGATTTCCTTGATCTCTTTGTGACTCACTTTCTCATTTCACGTACCAATGTCCTTTGATCATTGAATACATGTGTCGTCAAATAACCCTTATTCAAAATCCTCCGACCACCTCACCTCCTGTGATGCAAGTGATTCCCCCTATTCCTTCTCCAGATACTATTCACATCACCTCCCCTGAACCCGAGTCACTTCCCACCCCTCCATGGTTCATGGATAGACTATCTGAGGATATTCCCCCAAATCCTCCCAAATCTCTGATTCATTTCCCCCAGGAAATATTACCCCCTACCATAGTTTACCCCCCATAGTTTCTGGACATCTAGTTTATGTCAATAGAACCATTGCAACATGGTTGTGATACCCCCTCTATGTCTTCACCACTTGAAAACAATCACACAGTGACAGTCACCCCTATTACCTCCACGGATCCCCTATATTCTCGCATTTTCCACTGCGATGAAGAAATCTTGGAGGAAATAACTACCCCCATTTTCCTCAAGGAATGCACTCCATCACAGAGTTTTTTTTATCTCACATGAAGCCTTTGACCCTCCTAGCCAAGCCTCCATATGTGCAATCGAAACCAAGGATTTTATTCCATCAGGGCATATAGACTGGTTCAACAACCCTATCCCTGCCCCCGATGCTTTTGAAGAAGGAAACATGGCCAATATTTCCCCCACTGTCAAAATCAACATTTCCATCAAACCCGGAATCATAGAGGAAATCACCATTGTCACTGCATGTTCCCCTAAGGAACTCACATCTTACAAATCTCTCTTTCAGGAATACCAGGATATTTTTGCCTAGTCATATACCGAGATGCCCGGCCTTGATCCTTCTATAGTCGAACATCTCATCGATACATGGCCATATGTCACCCTAGGGCGCCAAAATAAATGCCCACTTCACACATCCAAAGTCGCGACTATCAAAGATGAAATTGACAAGTTACGCACCACAGGGTTCATATACCCCATCAAGTATACCTCATGGGTCTCCAACCCCGTCCCTGTTAACAAAAAATAGGGCACTATTCGCGTCTGCACCGACTTTCGCCACTTCAACCATGCTTGTCCCAAATAAAACTTCCTAACCCCTTTCATCGACCAAATTATCGATGACTTTGCTGACCACGAGGCATTTTCCTTCATGGATGGGTTCTCTAGCTACAATCAAATCCAAATTCATCCAGCAGATTAGTATAAAACCACATTTACCACCCCATGGGGTACTTTTCCTTAGCATGTCATGCATTTTGGAATAAAAAACACATGTTCTTTGTTCCAATGGGGCATGACTTATGTTTTCCACGATCTTGCTCGCATCATCTTCGCTTACTTGGATGACCTCACTGCTCGATCCAAGAAATGAACTCAACATTTATATGACTTACGATTTGTATTTCAACGATGTCGCCAGTACAATATCCTCTTGAACCCTCTCAAGTTTGTATTTTGTGCCACCGTCAGACTCCTCCTTGGGTTCATAGTCTCCCAAAATGGCATCACAGTGGACCCCCTCAAGGTCCAAGCTATCACATAAATTCTACCACCTAGGAATTTGCGCCAATTGTAGAGCCTACAAGGCAAAGCCAAATTTTTACGATGCTTTCTCCTAGATTACACCACTCGCGCGCATGGTTTCCTTCTCTTACTGTGTCATGATATCCCATTTCGATGGGATGAACATGCCCAAACCACTTTTGATGATTTAAAAGCGGCGCTATCCAATGCCCCTTTGATTAGTCCTCCCGACTATGATCGTGAATACATCCTCTACTTGTCAGCCTCAGCTATCTCAGTAGAAGTAGTTCTCATCCAACTAGGGGATGATTTCCATGAGCATGTTATTCACTACATCAGTAAGAATCTTTCAGGACCACCCGTGAAATACAATCATGAGGAGAAATTAGCCCTCGCAGTTGTCCTCGTAGCCCAAAAACTGCGTCATTATATCCTTCTTCGCACTACCAAAGTCATGGCATATTCCAACCCCATGCAATACTTGCTCAGTCAACGACAAATTAATGGCAAATTTTCCCGAAAGGATTATCATCCTTCAGGAATATGACCTAGATTTTTCAACTCCCAAAAGAAAAAAATCACTTTTTCTCGCCGAACTTATCATGACGTTTCCCTCAGATGCTAAAGGTTCACCCGTCAATATGGACTTTCCCGACGAAAACCTCTTCTACATCCCCTCGGATGACCCCTGGTATGGTGACCTTCTTGTCTACCTTTGGACACAGAAGTTTAGGTCTCATCTCTCTCAAGATGATCGTCGACACATTCACCATTAGGCCCCTCAGTACCTCCTCATTGGTGATGTTTTGTATCGACGTGGGGTCAACACCATACTCCACCGATGTTTGACCATCGATGAAGCAAACAGAGTATTGAACAATTTCCATAGCGATGCTTGAGGTGGCCACCTCTCAGGTATGTCCACCTCCCCACAAATCATTCGAGTAGGATACTTCTAGCCCACATTGTTTCTTGACTACATCCACGTTGTCAAGTGATGCGACAAATGCCAACTTTATGAAAACAAAGCACGAGCGCCACCCTCTCTTCTCCATCCAATCATCACTGTCGGCCCCTTCTGCAAATGGGCCATAGACTTCATGACTTGCAATACTCCATCTAGTAATGGACACAAGTACATCATTGTAGAAGTAGATTACTTTACCAAATGGGCTGAAGCCATGCCTAAGTTCAACAATATCGTTGACACAACAATGCATTTTTTCTTCAACCACGTCATTACCCATTTCGGAATTCCACTACAGCTAGTATCCGACCACGGTAAACACTTTGAGAATGATATCTTAGTTGAACTCTCCTCAAGGTTATGCTTCTCCCATGAGTTTTCATCCCCATACTACCCTCAGTCCAACGGACAGGTCGAGGTTGTTAAAAAATTTGTCAAAACCATGTTGCAACGCACTGTCAATAAACATAAGACCAAATGGCATCATATGTTGTTTTTATCATTATGGGCTTATCGCACGACAGTCAAAATTGTCACCAAATTTACACCATTTCATCTCGTCCATGGGATCGAAGCCACCCTCCCCATCGAGTGTGAAATTCCCACGTTGCACACCGCCATCGATTTATTACCTGACACTACTCCAATGGAGCATCGCTTGTTGAACTTAGAGTCACTAGATGAAGATCGTTGGTCTTCCTTACAGAACAATGAGGCAGCTAAAAAATATTCCAAGGCCACCTTTGATCGTCATGTCAACCTTCGCTCATTTAACAAAATAGATCTCATCCTAGCCTATGATATCGCTCATGATACTCTTAGACATGGGGAATATGAGTCATTATGGCATGGACCCTACATTGTCCAACACTGCCTCACTAAAGGTGGATACATCCTGGCCTCTTTAGAAGGCTATCCTCTCAAAGAACATGTCAACAGGTTGTACTTAAAGAAGTTTTACGCCTGAGTGTAGTCCTTCTACACTAGGCTTTTTCTGTGTACACATTTGTAGAGTTTTTAGTATTCTTTTGTTCCCTCCATTCCACATGTATGATCTGACATCTGTGTTATTGATATATGCATCCTCCATCAGCCTACCATATCAATTATGATGATGGAGATAGCTATTGGACATAGAATCTCGCTTTGACCGCTTTGGCCCTCTACACCCCCTCACATGAACTACTCCACTCCAGCGACATATTTTTGGGCTCAGCCACCAACAACCAAGCAGAAAATGTAACCTTCTGTGGTCTCCTCGCCGAGGCCAACCACCACCACATTCGTCACCTTAGAATTTTATTGGATTCCCAACTTGTAGTCCTGCAACTAAACAATGTATATCGTGTCTGGAATCCTTGCCTCTTTTGCAAATACCTGCAAGTTAGACTCTTATATCAAAACTTTGATTCAGTTACATTTACACATATTCCATGACAATTTAATCAAATAGTAGATAACATGGATAACCTAGTGTTATATTGGAATTTATCCCATCAAGACATCATTACATATACAGAATCATCAACCATCGGTCACAACATATAGATTAGACATCATAAACCATCACAAATATTAACACATGTAAACATCACAAAGATCCCAAAGATGTATATCCATATATATATCGATCATAGTGTCATAAATTTTTACAAAAAAGAACAACATATACATCGCCCGTAGGCCAGTGAGTCCCCTCATCCCTATAGGTACAAAATGGGTACCCCCTACCCTATAAAAAATGGGTGTCAAACTACCCAATACAAAATGGGCTCATAGGCCTATACAAATAAAAAAGTACATAACCTACACTCACGGTGCCCGTAGAGCTCCCCCACCAAGTCCTCTATCAGCAGGAGGTGCCCCACTAGTCGGGGGTCCTCCAGGTCCAAGGGGAATTTGACCAGTCATCGCTGCCCCTGCTACAACTGCTCTATGGATCAGGGTCTGCCACTCTACAGGAATACCCACACACTACTCCAGGACTCTCATGTCCTGAATGTGGGACCACGTGCTCTCTGAAACACCCTGCAACACCACCTCCAATCGGTGTTGGAGACCATCTATCCCCCCACTGGCCTCTACTTGCGGTGCATGCGATGGACCCGCACTTGGATCATCGAACATGCATATCTGGTCATCCCTCACCTCATTTGCTAGCCTTGCACCAGCATCATCCCTCCAACGTTGCTCTCCTACCTGTGGCTCTACCTATGACGGTCTCACTGGCCCCTGGCGAGATGACTCTCCAACCATATCCAGGTCTCGACCTCGAGGCCCCACATCTACAACACAAAAAAAAAAGTAGAGTCGGCATCCATACACATATAAACATATTCTACACTATCAAAATCACAAAACATAAGTACAACAACTTACCTCTCTAGTCCCAAACCTGGCCAGGAGGCAGCTCCATGTTCAGGTCATGCTAGAAATCCATCCCACCATATGGGAATCTGAGTATGATCTATTGCATGTGACACCACACATGTTCCAACATAGTTGTAAGTTAGTGGCCACCCTCTCCCTCTCCATGTCGTGCCAAAATCTGAGGCCACTGCATCAGTCATGGCTCCTACGACCCTGCAGGGGGCAACAAAACCCTTGGGTGAAACATGGGCACTGTTGGCCCTCGGTTATGGAAGAAAGAAAAAATTAAGGAAGAAGCGTGAAGTACGAACTACGCAGAAGACAAGTTCACTGAAATAGGTTCGAAGTGGCCAAAAGAGAAGAAAAGATAGAGAGAAGTAAAAGAAATAAAATCGTTGGATGAGGAGATCGAGGATGACAAATCAACAAGGAATATGGATCGTGGACAACTCAACAAGAGGAAAAATCCACCAACGGATGCTTTGGAGCACCTCATGGGAAAGAAGGAAAGACAGGCCGGTGATGCCCTAAAAATGCGGGTTAAGTTGACCTAGGGTTTTAGACACCTAGGATTTTTTCATTTAGGGTTGTGACACCTAGGTTTCGGCCTAAGCATGTCTGAGAGTCATTGTAATGTATAAATAAGGCTCAAGAGGACCTGGGATGGGTTCATTGATGTTATGAGTGATTATGGTTGTGTGAGAGAGAGGTGTTGAGTGTGAGAGAATTCTGTATTGTAAGATCTTAAGTTGGGTGCGAAGATCAACCCTGCAGATGGGTGCACAGGGAGAGGAGAGAAGAAGACAAAGAGAGAGAGATCTGCAACATAAGTACGCAGATAGAACTGTATGTTTTTATATAATATCAAGAAACACAGTTATGTCAACGTAGCCTTAGGGAGAGGGTGAACCACATATATCTTGTTGTTGTGTGTGATTGATGTTGCATTCTTTTTCTCTCTGATATACTGTTAATGAAATATTGTGTTAGATCTGAGATATAGTTTGTTCAGTAGGCTTAAAGAAGATAAAGAATAACTAGGTTGTTGTGTGTTGTTGCCCTGGATCCACTTTACATTTCCTCTGGTTGTAGACATCTGTGTCCTGCAACCCCCTATTGCTACTTCGGGCGAGACTGCATCTGCTTCATAGGTGTTGTCGAAAACGTCAGTAGTTAGGGTTTGTTGGTGCACTGTTAGAGTTGAACCCTGGGTCTTCCCCTATGCCAAAAAATGGTTCTGTTTCTGAGACCGGGATCTTCTTGATGGAATGTTAAGGTGGTTTCCATCGAAGACAAAAATTCAGAAGTGGATAGAGGAACAAGAGAAGGAATTCACTGAAGCCCGAAAAAAGAAACATAATCTTAGTACAGAGGATTGGTTGGGAAGGTATATATTTATTGATATACAAGAGATTTTCTTTGGAGGAATTCATCAGGAGCTATACAAGTGGCTAGCTATATTAGCAGATACCCAGCTCGAAATCAGACTCAGACCGCCTATGGTTTGGATGTCGGCGCTGATCAAGAAGGTCAAGAGAGTTGATAACGTCGTGTCAAGAGCAGTAGATCACTAGTTTGATAACACCATTGGAGGGTACATCACCGAGTTTGTTGTTGACAGAGTAGAGTCATATAGCCAAGCTGAGAGATATTTCTTTAAGGGACCTGGAGGAAAATTTTTTCACTTTTTGAAGTTGAAGATCAAGATGTTATTGCATGAGAAGAACATCTTGAAGATATAATAATCGGTCAGATCGAAAATATAATGTTAAAGAACTCAGACAACAATAGTGACATAAAGGTTGGACACATGCGCAGTGGGAGAGCAATCAGAAAAGTCCCTCTTGCGAACCTGTTTAAGAAGAATTACCGAGATGAAGGATTCTAAAGTGGAGAATAGGCATATCTGACAAATGAAGAGCATTCAAATTCCGCTAGGGCAGAGGAAGGGAAGACTGAATAACCTCACCAAGAAGAACCATAAACTTTAGGGACTATGTAGACTGTTGAAGTAAGTACTAATACTCCTCCTATTGTTTTAGTAGTGTTAAGTAACCAGAGTAGTCAGAGTTATCAGAGAACTCAGAGCACTGTTACCAGTAGTTCAGTACATACTCAGTCAAGAAACCTAGGAAGATCTATGGCAGATGAAATGAGGCTACCTATCTTTAGAGGAGATGGATCTGAAGATCTTGATCAACAGTGGTTTTTATGAGAAGTTGTATGGAGTATTAAGAATGTTAATGATGAAGCAATTAAGAGAACTCAGTTTAGTACTACCCTGAGAGACCGCGCACTAAGCCGATACATGAATTTTGTTAAAGGAATTGCACAGCCTAAGTCATTGAACGATATCAAGAACAAATTAAGTGCAGAATTAAAGAAACCCAAGTTGGAGTCACAATGCATTACGAAACTGAAACAAATCAAATTGAGAGTAGTTGAACCTGTTTGGGAGTTTGATCAAAGGTTTAAGACCTTGATAGGTCATTTGAGTTTTCAGATCCCACACGAGCAGACCTAGGAATGGTTCATTGTTTCCCTCCTACCACACAACAGAGTTCCTCTGATGCAACAAAATATCGCTTCACAGGCTGAGGCACCGAAGATCACCATGAAACTAGAATCAGCCCCTATGGGAGAATCCAACTTAGGTATGAGTCAAATCTTGAGTCAACTAACTAGCTTATCGTTGCAGGTCGAAGATATGAAAAAAGATCAGGGAAAAGATAAAAGAGAAGAAATATGGTGTATCGGGTGCAACTCAGAAGGCCATGACAAGGATCATTATCCCCTATTTCATGAGTACTTGGCCTCTGGAGCTCCGATCCCTTTGAAGCAAGTTACCCTACGCTGGTGCGAGGTATGTAGAAATCGACATAGCCCTGGTGAATGTTACTATTTGAAAAAATCTGTCCAGACACCCACAAATTTGTATTGCACGTTTTGTAAGTTGGCGGGGCATGATGATAGGGATTGTAGGGCTTATGACTTATGCATGAAAGGTCAATGGATATATACAAAATTCAAGGTGAAGTACAACAAGAAGGAAACACTTCATAGTATAATTCCCCAGGAAGAGGAAACTTCACCCTCGCGGTGGATTCAGAGGAAGTGGAAGAGGAGGAGGTATGGGTTGAGGCCAAGGTCAAATAATTTGTTATAACTGCGCACAACCAGGACACTTGGAAAGGGACTATCGAAACCCTTGTACCACTTGCAACTATTGCAACTCATTTGAACATGTTATTGAAGATTGTCCTGTGTTGTTAGCCAAACTTCAGGAGAGACGAGGAGGAAACCCGCAAGTACAATTGATCTCAGCAGAACCTCATGGAGAGGTTCCCAGATTCATTGTTATAACTAGAGTAGGTGTTGTTACAGGAGAAGACTGAGTGACCCAAGGAAAGACTACAGAAGAATCAGGGTCATAAGAGATGTAGAGAAGACACAAGAGTTTGACCTGAGGAAAGAAAAACAGACATTTGAAGAAGCAAGAAGAGAATTTGGAGGAGATTAGGCTTCTTCATCAAAGGCACAACCAGAAGTGAGAGAATGTGGAATGCCCCTAGAATTTGATCAGTCTACTTCACCCGAAGAAGGAAAAGAGGTAACCAGGCTTATGGAATTCTTATGTACTTGCATTAATTTGATTAAGGATGAAAAATCCATACAAGAACTACAAAATTTGATCACACAGTATGAGATAGGAAGGTAGATCCTTTGTTGAATAAATCAGTACATCAACTATCTAGAAAGAGAAGGACAAAAAAGGAGCTACACATTAATTCTCATATTGGATATTATGATATAGATTATGTGGTCCTTGACTTAGGATCAGAAGGCAATGGCATGACAAAGCAGACCTGGGCACTGATGGGAAACCTGAAGCTAATTTACTCCCCTATCAGCCTTAGCATGGCTAATCAGTAGGCAGTCAGCCCCTTTGGAAGGCTGGAGCATGTCCCTGTGGACATTGATGGGGTAATGATGTCTGCAGACTTTGTGGTGATTGAGATAGTTGATGATAATTTTCCTTATCCTGCACTGCTAGGAATTGATTGGGCTTTCAACAATTCCACTATTGTTGACTTAAAAATAAAATAAGAATGATGTTTGAAGGTGATGGCCTTAGGGTCATTTCACCTCTTGATCTGGATGAAGGTTGGAGATACAAAGAACCCATCAGAGAGGAATACCGCACATATGAGCTCAAGAATATATATAAATTGACATAAAGACAACAGGATTACATTAATCCTATAGCAGATGGGAATTTAAGCTGGCGAAGTGACAACGTATGCTCATCAAATTTGGAAGAAGCACTAGATAATTGGCAGAACGAAATGTATGAAGTTTATGCATGGAGATGTGCCATATTGACCAGGGAAGTTCACTGGATTGGTACAAAAGTAAGTAACCTGCCCACATTTGATGGTTTAAATCATTTAGAAACTTTCTTGTTAGAATTTGAGGAAATTGTACTAGTACAACAGAGATTGTTGGCACTGGACGAAGCTTTGAAAGAAACACCAACGACATGGTGGGGAACACATAAGAAGAACATTGTGGAGTGGGTGCAATGTCGCACTTTGATGACAACGTGCTTTTCAGAATAAGTCGAAGGATGTGCAGTTAGATACACAGGTCAGAGTTGTCCGAAAGACCACGTGCGAAGTTGTGAGGAAGCCTGGAGAAACATTACTCAAGAGCAGTGGGTGCATAAATTTATTAACACTCTGGACACAATGCCTATTAATTGGTATCTACAAGTAGAACTGCGCCTCACCACTGCAGATTGGTATAGTGTGACTCAAAACTTTGTAGCTACATTTTTATTTGAAAAGTCAGTTTCCTATAGTGGATCAATATTTACAGGTTGTCAAACATAAAGTATTTGAGGAGGCACCGAACCTCCCTATTGAGCAAGAAGAGCATGAATGGACTGCACCTCTTCAAAAATTTCAAGGTCGTTACAATATCAATGATGATGAAGACGATGATCCTAGGAATGTGAACATCACAGAAACATAAGGACAGAGAGATGTAGAAGGACCAAGAATCGAACTACCTTTCATTGGACAACTGTTCGAGACCAAGAAGGTTAACATTGGAACAAAGAAAGCACCTAAGTTGGCTAACGTTGGAGATTACTGGGATGATGCCACTATCGACAAGATCACAGAATTACTGCATGAATATTAGGACTTGTTTCCAACCAAGTTCACTAATATGAAGGGAATTAAAGGGCCCATGGGAGAGATGAAGATCCCCTTGAAACTAGATGTAAGGCTAGTCAAGAAGAGACCCTACAAATTGAATCCCAAATATAAGGAAAAAGTGAAGATTTAATTAGACAGAATGCTAGAAGCAGGAATCATAGAACCTGTTGAAGAGTCAGAGTAGATTATCCCTATGGTGGTCTAGGATAAGAAGACATGACAGATCAGGATCTATGTAGATATCAGAAAGATGAATGATGCATGTTGGCATGACCCATTCCCTACACCTTTCACCGATGAAGTGCTAGATAATGTAGGAGGACAGGAGGTATATTCCTTTACAAATGGATTTTCAGGTTATCACTAGATTAGGATTGCTAAACAAGATCGCCATAAGACAAAATTTGCAACAGAATGGGGTTCCTACCAGTACACAGTGATGCCTTTTGGATTGAAGAATGCACCAACCATCTTTTCCAGGGTGGTGGTCGAAGCATTCAAGGAGTTTTTACATAAATTTTTGGAAGCATATTGTGATGATTGGATTGTTTTTAGCTTACTGCAAAATCATATTGAATGTTTTAGACTAATGTTGGATAAGTGCAAGAAATGTCAGATTTCCCTAAACCTGAAGAAGTGCATCTTCTTTTCACCCTTTGGAGTGTTGTTGGGCCATATTGTGTGTAAGCAGGGATTGCTGGTAGATCCATCTAAGATTTCCATTATTATTGATCTACCCCCTCCCACTTCAGTTAGACAGTTGCGCACTGCACTGGGACATACTAGATACTACAGGAAGTTCATTAAGGTCTATGCACATATTATAGCACCCATGGAGAAGATGTTGAAGAAAGATTGTCAATTTCAATGGATAGAAGAATGTCAACAGAGCTTCGACACACTGAAACAAAAAATGGTTACTGCACCTATTTTGGTTTTCCCAGATTGGAATAAGAAGTTTCATGTGCATGTCAATGCATCCTCTATTTCATTAGGAGCAGTGTTAGCACAACCAGGAGTAGGAGATATTTACCATCCATTAGCCTTTTCTAGCAAGAAACTATCTATAGCTGAGATAAATTACACTACCACTGAGAGGGAAGGTTTATCCATGGTGTACCCACTGCAGAAGTTTTGACACTAGTTGTTGGGTGGACATTTGAAGATGTTCACTAATCACTCTACATTGAAATACCTAGTCAACAAGACACTGTTGGGGGGAAGAATATGCATATGGCTACTGTTATTCCATGAATATGATTTTGAGATTGTGGTCAAGCCAGGAAGAATGAACAAGGGACCTGATTGTTTGTCCAAATTAGAGCATGGAGAGGAATCTACTAGTTTGGAGGAAACACTACAAGATGTATAGTTGTTGGCCATCAGAAAGATTGATGATCACTTCGTAGAGATAGTCCAGTTCCTGTCAACAAGAATGGCACATAGTGAATAGACAATCATTCAAAAGAAACAATTGGTAGTTCGTGCTGCGGATTTTTCACTTATAGTTGGACAACTATATAATATGGGACCTGATGAGAACCTGAGGAGATGTGTTATGGAGGCAGAAATACCACTGATTTTGGTAGAAGCACATGAAGGCATCACAGGAGGACACTATGCAGGGAAAGTAACAACGCAGAAGGTTCTTAGAGCTGGCCTCTGGTGGCCTACTTTACATAAGGATGCGAAGGAATACTACAGAGCCTGTGATGTATTCCAAAGAGTTGGGAAACATTCCAGAAGATATGAGATGCCTTTGGCACCTTAGCTGAATTTACATGCATTTGATAAATGGGCCATTGAACCCACCAGGATAGCGCACAGGAGCCAGATACATCATCACTGTGACAGAGTACTTGACCAGATGGGAAAAAGCGAAAGCAGTTAAGGATTGTAGTGAAATTACATTTGCGCATTTCATATTTGATGATATCATAACCATGTTTGGATGCCCAAAGACCCTGATGAGTGATCAAGGTACCCACTATTATAATATAGAATATGGTGTGCTCATTTTACCTTTGACGATACCCTTGTCACCCAACCATAGGCTGAAGCCACCCTCCGAGCACCTTAACCTTGACTGAGAATTCCTCTGGAAGCAAACCCTAGGCTAGATAGCCAAACAAAGTGTATCGCACCTTTCCCCAAGGATAGCGCATCACAAAAATATGATCAGATAATCCAAACCCTAGCCAAGAGATATTCAAGCCAATACTGAAAAACTTGTTGTTTTTGTAGCTCTCCTCCACACGTGTGCACCAGACTAGGAACTGCAGTGTGCACCAAACTGGGAACTGTAGTGTGCACCAAACTGGGAACTACAATTCTGAGATGTTGTCAAATGATAACTGGCTCCCTGTATTTATAGTGGTTCTGCCAGTTTTGTTAGGGCCGACTTCTCCTTCTAGATAAGTGTCTGTTCAATATATTATTATTATTTCTGGCCGACTTCTTCTCTTGGAGGCTAATAACCTAATATGAATTATCTTCTTGAGCCAACAAGGATTCTAGGGTTATTAGCCAACTCGTTAGAGT
>SNQJ01S0006169.1:34349-62109 GCA_010110895.2 Picea sitchensis | reverse complement strand
TTAGGGATTTGTTGATGGGTCTAAATGGCGTGTCAATTAGGTAAGGGAAAATGATCAATGGTGAGTCTGAAATTAGACTCACTCTTGTTTAGTATGGAAAATTATGACCAGTATGTGATCGTGGTTGCCAGTGAGAATTTATAATACAGAGTAGGAGGATGAATTATCCTCCAAATAACTATTGCTAAATCTAAATTTAACTAATTAAAAAAAAAATCAAATCTATCTATTCTAACTATTTCTAACCCATCTTGATCGAGATTTTTTCTAAAATGATAGGCATGGTATTATATAGTATTACTGATGACATAAAAAGTACATGACAACCAACAATATGTTAAAATAATAATGCAACATATATTCAAATCATAAAGAGTTATAGATTACACCTACAACACCATCATTGCATCCATTAGTAACCACAATGTAATGACCCTCTCCTTGAGGGCCTCAAAATTTATCCTGTCAAACTTGTGTACATGCATTATGTTATCAATGTAAATTTATGATTCTGTTACAATGGTAAGTTTATGTTTCTAAATTGTAACTTTTGTATCTAAGGAAATACTTAGGAACAAAAAATTGATTTTATTTCAATAAATATTACTTTAAATTCTAATTTCTAACTAGTAAACATTTCTAGAAATTTAACCTTAAGGAATGAACTTATTAATAATGAACAATTAGTTTACAATATTCATAATAAATCAACTAAACGATTCCACTAGAAAAATACCTGTAAATTCCAGTTGGTTTAGTCCCTGCTCCCTTGTCCATTGTTTCTATATGACCACTTCCCGAAACTATTTCCTCTGAGCGAGCTAGGAACAAAGCCTCTCCAGCTTCCTAGATCCACAAAATCAAATTGCCTAGCCCCCGAGCCCAAAATCCCAGCAACACCAATCCACTAGTAAGCCAACAAAAATTTTTCAACAATTTCCCCTTCTCATATTTCTCATCTCTCTCAAATGATCCCCCAAATGTACAACTCACCCTTCCTTATCCCTCCATCCACCAACTCTCCCTATCATAAATTTTTCAACTCCCCTTATCATTTCTCATAAATTCCATACATACCCTTAATACAATAAAATATTCAATTCCTTTATTGTTGCATTACTTAATTCTAAAAAAAAATTAAATTCTAATTAGTTCAATAATTATTTGACTTAGATAAATTAATGATTTAATTAATTAATTAACTTTTAATACATTAATAACTTAATTTAACTTACTTAATTATAATCCTTAATTAATCTAATTGGGGTGTTACATACACCACCCTTCAAGAAACTTCGTCCCGGATTTATAGTAATTTACAATACAAGGATAATAATAACATGATTTATACATCGAGATCAAATAAGCAACATCATTAATTTAAAACACTCTTAAATACTTGTGTACATGTGCAAGGCATGTATGCATAGCTAGCACATACAAAACTCGTGTGTGTACTAATGGCAATAAGTATCACATCTAATGCAATTTGTGTATGCTTCCAATCCAATCAACAATGCAATTAACTTCATAAAGAATAAATCAACCCTTTACAATATTAGCAGAATCCTTTAATTATAATAATTTAGCACAAAGTAATATTTACCTAGATAATTGTAATTCAGTTAAGCATTTTTTTTAAACAAGAGAAAATCAAACACTTTTGCTATAATATTAAAGCCCCTCACACTCTCAACTACTTCTAACATCCTGTCTCCCTAACCTAGTTCCATCTTCCATCCCTATCCTTCCTCTATTGGACTATCCCGGAGCATCAACTATATTGACCTAACTCCAAATAGAACCCGTAAGAGGAAGTGTCAACTACCTTGAACAAGTTTCCCCAGTAGGCAACTGACGGTCATCATCGCACATCTAGGGGAGCATGATCTAACACCATCCTCCCATGAATCCAAGTTTCAGAGGATACACAGTGGAAAATTCCTCCACCCCTCCTGATAGAACTAGGGTCAACACCCTATCATGGACCATACGGTGGAACTGTGTTGCTCGAAATTTTTCCATCCCATATTCAGTTTCAGGAAGTCTCGCTTCCTGAAAAACCTACACTTTCCCACATGTTATAGAAATGCATTTGAACGAAGATAATTTAACATACAAAGATTCATACCATTGTTGATATTATGGTATCTACGGGAGGTATTAACCTCCACTTGTAACCTTTGATGAGACTAGAAGATTCCAAGAAGAAAGAAGAAACCCTAAAGCATTGGACATAACCCTAGAAGACAAGTCGGCTAAAGGAAATATTTAATATTGAACTTTTAGCCTCCAAAATGAGAAGTCATCCCAGACAGCTAAAGAGGAGCAATATAAATCAAGGATTCCATAGCTCATTTGGAGGACACAACTCACAACTGTAGAAATTCAGTAGTGTGCACTGTAGAACTTTAGTGTGCAAGTCTGGAGGGTAGTTGCAGTTGCAGTGACTGCAAACCTGTAATTTCGGTCTTTCTGGGTTGGAATGTTTTATCAGTCTTGGTTATCTTTGATTGGTGCATTAGCCTTGGTTGGCTATTGATTTTCTACCAGAATTATTCTCTGTCAAGGTTAAGGTCCTCAGGGGTGGCATTTGTGCCTATGGTTGGGTGAAAATATTTCTATATTGTCTATGGTTAAACGAGAACATCTATTATTTCTAACAGGTTATGGGCCCACACTATCTTCAGACAGTCTAACCACTGGAAGATATATTGGGAGGATTTTCTCAGTTATAGTTGCAGTTGCAGTCAAAGTTTTTGTTGCAGCAATGAAACCCTAACCCTCTTGTTGAGGCACCTTAAGTGAATAGATTGACCTAATTTTTGGATAACCTAGTGTGCCCTAACCTAGTGCACCTCTTGGTACTCTTAGTAAAAGTTTGAGTTTTTGGTCAAAGTCAAAGGTTGACCAAGTCAAAGCAGTCATGACTTACTCTATGAAGTTAGAAAACAAGTTAGAAGGGGCTTCTAACTTCAGAGCATGGAATATAAGGATTGACCTCATCCTTTCCAAGAATAAAGTGTTGGATATCGTGAAAGAGAAGATCATGGAACCACAGTTTGAAGAAGGAAAAGAGAAGGAACCTCATAACATTTTAGTTATGGAGAAGTTCAAGGATAATGACATCAATGCCATGAGTTTCATCATGGACTCTGTAAAATACCACTTAATACTCTACATTTCTCATATTGACTCATCTAAGAAGATGTACGATGCCCTAACTAATCTCTTCTCAGTCAAAAACATTGGAAAAGTATTGATTTTCAAGAATGAGCTTCGTGACATGAAAGTGAATGATTGTGAAATCATAACATCATAGCTTGTGAGAATCTCTCAGTTAAGAGATCAATTACAAGCTATTGAAGAAATCATTTCAAGAAACTAAGTAAATATAGTACTCAACATCATTCCCAAGACATGGGATGCATTTKTCGCAAKCATGAACACAAGAAAGGAGTATCTCACATTTGAAGAAMTTTGGACTTGATGTGCACAAGAAAAATCAAGGATTAGCACAAAAGAGAAATCCCAAAAGAAATTTGATGATCAATCCTTCACAACAAAATTCAAGAATTTCAGGAATAACAAAAAGTTTGGCTTAAGGAAGGAAAACAGACAAAGCATCAGTTGTCGAAGAAAGGGAACCCTCAAAGAAGGCCAAGCAAGACAAAACATACTTCTTCTTCTAAGTCAAGGTAACAAATTCTTCAAAGTTCTTGTACATACCATATTTACATAGTTTTTGTACATATCATGTATATCTATTTCTTAGAAGATAAGATGTTCAAGTGAAACAACACCTATGGAAGAACAATAAGATAAGGATTTCTATCACAATGACTATAAGTCAAGAAATACACATGAAAAGATGAAGTAAGTTGACAATATTTGATAAAAATTCACGTGGAAGCTATTATATAAGTAACAACTTCCAGAAAAGTTAAAATCAGAATCAAACTTGAAGAAAACTAGAAGGAGTCAAAATAGAAATAAGTCAACAATCAAAATGAAATTAGAAAAATACTTGTGACACCTTGCAGAAGGAAATATGGATGCAAATGTAAGCGTGGACTATCTTGGATGGAGGGAGTTGATTACAAAATTCCAAAAGAAGAGCATTCATTCATACATGAAGCAAGGATTAGGAGGGAGCTAATCCTAAATATGATCCATTGAGGATTATGAAGTATCTATCCATGTTCCCATTGAAAGTAGCAGCCATGATAAGGAGCACGTGTTCAGTCTGACTCTAGAAGAATTCTTCTTCGAAAAGAAGCCTTAAAATATCCTTGGTTGTCCATCTACATCCATGATTCTATGACAGAAGAAAGACGTTGGAATATTCAGGGCATATAGAAGAACCCATGGGCCCAAGAGATAAAGAGAGACATGAGGAAGAACATGAAGATTCCAAGAAAGAAAGAAAATCAAGAACAACCAGTTAGTATACCAAGAATCACAAGAACACCATCTTGGTTTGAACCCACTAAGAAGAAATCAAGCAAAATAAATGGAATTTATGATAAAGAACAGTGTGTCTAAGAAAATGTGAAAAGACTTATGAATAGAAGCATTGCAAGATTCATAGTTTCTTCCAGAAGGAGGGAGAAGACTATGACAACAGCTTGTTCCAGTAAACCATATATACCTCTTGTAGTATCCATGAATTGGAATTTACACGTAAAATACTGTTCTTCCCAATAAAGCAAGTGAGAAAGAAGCTTATACCAAAAAGAGTCCCATGTATGCAAATATAAGAAGACCTTGTATAGATTCAAACAACTTGATGTAGAGTATCTCATATACAGCAGAAGCATGGTAAAACATTTCTATGACAGTGATAGTGTATCAGAATAGTTACTCAGAAGTCTGGGATGATGGATTGATAATCCATGATCTCATGATGACAGAATAAGGGCTACTTGGATATGTTTCAGTTTGATCCTTTCCACGATGTCATGAGCTAGAAAGAAACATAAGTGTTGAATTCGACCATGATATATTGTAATGATCAGAGCTATATGAAGCCTTCAAAGAAAACCAATGTTCCATGATAGACCGAAGTACATTGAGATCAAGCATTATATTCTATGTGATGAAGTCTAGAAAAGAGAAGTGGTTCTCCAATATATCTCCACAAATGAGTAGATAGCATATATTTTGGTAAAGCCTCTGTCAAAGATGAAAAGTTTGCATACTCAAGAAACAAGTTGGGGCTCGTGGAGATGAATTCCTTATTGAAAAAGGAAGAGATTACACCCAGGTTGGGAGGGAGCACTGATATGTTTGGACAGTCATTTTTAGTTTGAAAAATGGTCCAGGATGAGCAGTTCCTTTCCAGTTAGGAAAGTGGTTTGAGATTTTTGACGGACAGGCATTTTTCCTATTCGGAAAATGGTCCAGATCAAATAGTCATTTTCGTAATGAAAATGGTTCGATATATTACTGATGTATCATAGACAATGATTCCCCTTGTGGCCAGTGTAGGGGAATGGTATAGGACAATCATTCTTCATGGAAGTCACTCTGAGTAGTGGTCAAGTATAATGGTTTGCCTCACTGGGTAGTCATTATTTTGAAGTTCACAATTGTGAGTAGTTTCGAAGAATGGTTCGTTTTGGAGGTTGGTGAAGGACAGTCATTTCTTCAGGAAATGGTCCGAACAATCATTCCCTAGGGAAGACTCACTCTCTCTAGGTTGCACTATGATTAGTGCTAGAAGAATGTCCTAGTTAGGTGAATGGTCTAGGTTCATCAATCAGGGACAGACATTCCTTAGGGAAAACTCATTCTCTCCAGGTTGCACTATGATTAGTGTCGGAGGAATGACCCAGTTAGGTGAATGGTCCAGGCTCAGAAATTAGGGATTGTTATTCTTCTATGCTTGAGAAGAATAGTCCAGATAGCCCATTACTGATGTTTTACTTTATGAGGGCAGATGCTCTTCCGGATCTCACAGATGTGAGTGGAAGAATGGCCTAGTTGACTCATTTTATATCATGATATTGTTTTATGCAGGTTGATATCAGATGATATGATTTCTATGGAGATTGTGTGTCTCTGGATAGTAGATGTATGCTATTGTGGTGGATGTGTTCCACTTGTTGTTATTATGTGTCATTGATTAAGTAGTCATGTGCTACTTGGTGTGGTTGTGTACCACTGGATAGTAGTTGTGTACTACTATGGATAAACACTGTTGTGTTATATTGAATGGCATTTTTCTTATTGCCATGTAGACTATCAGTAGTGTTGGAAATGATTATTAGCTAGATGGATAGTCGATGAGCTAGTGGACAGACATTCTCCAGACGAAAAATGGTCCAGAACATTTATTCTTCTAGGACGTATGTCTAGATTAGAATAATAGTCCTTGTAACCCATGGCATGGCTTCCAACATCTATTGGAATAGTTATTCTTCTAGGATATATGCTCGGATTAGAAGAATGGTTCTTGTATCACTCTGTGGAGTGAGTGACTTATCCAACATCATGCCTGATTACTCAGATGGAGTATGGATTTGAGAAATAATACAGTTGATGCTATCATATGATACTTATAGTGATGATGGTGCTCGTGATTTGACCATCAAATAACATGTGTGGCTATGATGATGTTACCAGTTGAATGGTATATTTGTGCTCAAGACCATTACCTTTAAAATGTCTCCCTAGCTAGGAGGGAGTGTTGATATTATGGTATCTTCAGGAGGTATTAACATCCACTTGTAACCTTTGACGAGAATAGAACATTCCAATAAGCAAGAAGAAACCCTAAAGCATTGGACATAACCCTAGAAGACAAACCAACTACAGGAAATATTTAATATTGATTTTATAGCCTCCAGAATGAGAATTCGACCCTGACAGCTAAGGAGGAGAAGTATAAATATAGGATGCCATAGCTCACTTGCAGGACACAGATCGCAACTGCAGAAATTCAGTAGTGCGCACTGCAAAAATTTAGTGTGCAAGTCTGGAGGGTACTTCCAACTACATTTACTGCAAACCTATAATTTCGGTCTTTTTGTTTTGGACTTTTTGATCAGTCTTGGTTATCTTTGCTTGGTGCATTAGCCTTGGTTGGCTACTGATTTTCTATCGGAATTATTCTCTGTCAAGGTTAAGGTGCTTGGGGGTGGCATTTGTGCCTATGGTTGGGTGACAATATTGCTATATTTTCTATGGTTAAACGAGCACACCTATTATTTCTAACAACCATACTATTTCTCAGTCGATTGTCACGACATCAATCATTTATTATCATCATACTTTGGCTATTCCGTAGCCCATTAATCTGCAGATTATTAACACAGACTCACACATATCCATACATTATTATCATGTAAATGCATTTAATCATATCATTAACTTGATATCCATGTACCAACATCTTTAAACTTCAAAATTTTCAAGCTAGAATTAGGTTGCATAAAATCCATCATAAATCACATAACGATAAACATTCATAGTATTTACATTCACATAGATCCATATGTCCAAAATTTAAAGTGTATAGTTAATAGTGTTTCATAGCTAATAAGCAAATAAAGATACGACTAGGCCTTAAGTAATTCTAGTTGTCTAAGTCAAAATGGGTCATTACATACACCCATCATTTGGGAAACATAGTCCCGAGGTGGTCAAAAAAGTGAGGGATGATATGTTCGTAAAGTCTTTGCATCCTCCCAAGTAGCAGATCTTGGGATATACTTTTCCAATTGAACCTTAACTTGGTCTACCAAACGATTCCTGAGTTGTCGGACCCTACGGTCCAATATGAGTAACGGTTCGACCATGATGGTTCCCACATCCGAGACCTGCAATTCCTTCCAATTTAGTTTGTGAGATTCGTTAACAACATAATGTTGTAGAATAGATACATGAAAAACATAATGAGTTTTATGCAAGTGGGATGGGAGTACGAGGTGATAGGAAATGGGTCCAATTCCCTCTTGGATTTTAAATGGTCCTATAAATTGAGGCAAAAAATTTATCCCCTTCCCAAACCAAATGGTACTCTCACTAGGCATGATATGAATGAAAACCTAATCTCCCACTTTACAACTTCATTCAGTCCTATGTGCATCAACATAACTTTTGTGTCTATCCTGTGCCTCCTTTAATCGTTGTCTAGATCGAATCACCTGCTCCTCCATCTATTGAGTCAATTATGGACCTATTTTCACTCAGTATCCCAACCTTTCCCATCTCAATGGTGTCCGGCATGGCCTTCCATACATATATTGATAGGGTGGCATTCCAATTGAGCTGTGAAAACATTTATTGTAGGCAAACTCTACCAAAGTTAGGTACTTCTCCCAATGGGTTTGATTATCCATAACATACATCCTAAGAATGTCTTCCATAACCTGATTTACTCTTTTAGTTTTCCCATCTGTTTTAGGATGATATGTTGTTCTTAAGTTCAACTGAGTCCCCAGTGTTGACTGCAAACTTGTCCAAAACCTAGATGTGAATCGTCAATCCCTATATGAAATGATCTTCTTAGGTAACCCATGCAGACATATGACTTAACTTATAAAAACATGTGACACATCGGTGGCATCATAAGTGTCTCTCACTGGAATAAAATGTGCACTCTTGGTCAACTTATCAACTATAACAAGAATGGAATTATGCCTCTATGATGTGAGTGGAAATCCCACAACAAAATCCATAGAAATGATTTCCCACTTAAACATAGGAACATCATGCAGTTGTAGGAGATCGTTTGGTGATGATGATTAGCCTTTACTTGTTGAAACTCAAGACACTTAGCAACGAAATGGAATACATCATGCTTCATGCCTGCCCAGAAGAAAATCTTCTTCATGTCTGCATACATTTTCTTCACACTCGGATGCACACAATAAAGTGCTCTATGGGATTCCTTGAGTATGATGCTTCAAATATCTCCACCCTTGGGGATGTACATCCTTCCTTGGTATCTCAACAATCCATCTACTTCAAGGCTATATCCCTCAAAACATGACTCTAACTTCCTCCCACTCTTGAGGGCTAAAGTAACCTTTAAATACCAATTGTCTCCAAGGAGTTGTCCCAACACTTGCTCCCTCAAATTAACCTTTAAGGGCACTAAAGAGAATATATGTGGCCTTCTACTTAGGGAATCTGCACCCACATTCTCCTTTCCCTTGATGTAAGAAATTCCAAAACCGTACTCACTCATAAACTCACTCTAGCACCTATTCCTAGCATTGAGATCCCTTTGAGTGAATAGATGCTTTAAGATTTCGTGGTCCATTTTTAGCTCAAAGATTCACCCCACTAGATAGTGCCTCCAAAGCTTTAGAGTTAGAATTATAGCTACCAACTCCAAATAATGAGTAGTGTAACGCTCCCCATGTTTCTTCAACTTCCTTGATGCATATGTTGTTACTCCCCCATCTTGCATTAGCACATCCGCCAACCCTTTCTTTGAGGCATTTGTGCAGACTATGAAGTATTTATCCATATGTGGCACTCGTAGAATTGGTGCACTAGTTAGTAACCTCTTAATCTCGATGAATACAATGTCGCATTCATCTATCCACTCATATCTGACTCCCTTTCACTATAAAGTGGTGATGGGTTTTGATATCTTTGAGAACCCTTCCACAAACCTTCGATAATAACCAACTAACCCCATAAAGCTTCTCACCTCATGGGAATTCCTCGGCACTGGCCAATCCATTATGGTCTTCACCTTTTCCAGGTCCATAGAAATTCCTTCTCCCGAAATGATATGACCCAGATAGTAAATATTTTTCTGGAAGAAATATCACTTTGACAACTTTCCATACAACTTGTTCTCTCTAAGGCATGACAACACCACTCACAAGTGTTCCTCAAGTTCTCTTTCATTCTTGGAATAGATGAGGATATCATCAAGAAAGACCTACACAAAGTGATCTAAGTGCTTTCAGAATACACCATTCATGAGACTCGTGAATATTGTTGGTGTATTGGCCAAACCAAAAGGTAGTACAATGAACTCATAATGTCCAAACCGATTTCGAAAGGTAGTTTTAGGAATATCACCTTCCTTAATCCTTAACTGGTGATACCCTAATCGCAGATCAATTTTTGAGAAAATTGTTGCTCCTTTCATCTAATCAAAGAGATCATCTATCTGTGGTATTGGGTACCTATTATTCATTGTAGCATGATTCAAGTCCCCGTAATCTATACACAGTCATAAGGAACCAGCCTTATTCTTGACAAATACTACTAGTGCACCCCAAGGTGAGACACTGGGCCTTATGAGCCCTAAGTCAAGTAGTTCCTTCAACTGCATCTACAACTCACAAAGTTATGGAGCCGTCATTCTATATGGTGTCTTGGAAATTGACTCTGCACTAGGTCTTAGCTCGATGGTAAAATCAAGCTCCCTCTCAGGAGGCCACCCTGGAAACTCTTTTGGAAAAACATCCTTAAATTTTGACAAAATTGGATATTGATCCATAGAGAGTCCTTTCCCTTCATTGACTGCTTCCACTACATATAATCCACATCCTTGCCTCATGCAACTTTTAACCTTCATTTTTGAGATAAAGCGTAGAGACACCTTCCTCCATATACCATGGATCTTTATTAATTGTCCTTCATCATCTACACAAAGCACTCTCTTCGTGAAAAAATCAACCAAATCTCAATGATCTTCTACCATTCCATCCCAATGATTAGATCATATGTCCCTAAGGCATTAACATACACCTTCAACCTAGTAGTACACATTCCCAGGTCTATAAGGAAATTATCGACGCTAGGTCTTACTGCTTTTTTTTTCTTTCAAAGCCATCTTGAATTGTTTAAATTCATCATGCACGTAGGTTGCCAACCCACACTTTTATAATGCACATGGTGAAATGAAACTATTTGTAGCACCACAATAAAATAAAATTTTAACATTGACATGATTTAGTGTACTTGACGACTCCACCCCAGTGGATTGATGTTCTTCCTGGCAGTTATTAACCGCGGTAAAAATCTAGTGGCTACTACTTTCCCTTCCCATTGAGGCCTTTCCCTCTCTATGCACAAAGCCTGATTGTGACTCTAGGCAGTCACGTTGGTAATGAGGTCCTCTGCACCCCCAACAAGTAACTCAAGGTGGAACCTACCCACTTCCCTATGAAGGCCTCTAAAATAAGTTCATTCCCCTGGAACCAAGGATGATTTAAGGATGGAAATTTATATTAAAATATAGAAACATGGGCTAATCTTACTAGTCCTTAATATGCAAAATGTAAAATGTTTCATAATAGTTTTGTAAAAATATTCAAATTTGTAAGGATTTCATATAGTTTCTATAAAATTTTGGCGATTTTAAGGTAAAATAATTTTATTCTATAGAATTTGGGTGAATCGTTTTAAAAAAAATGGAAATTAGCGAATCATTTTTTTGGAAAAACCATGGAAAATTAGCCCATTTGCGAAATTTAGCCCCTAAAATCATCTATGCGTGGAAACCCTGCCCCTACTAACTAATATCCGAGAAGGTCATGGAATTGTTTGCGTCACTGGTGATGAGTGGGATGGTGCACTTGTTTCCATTGAAATACATATTGCAACTGTTCTAGGTGCGGCTCTATTTCCATAAGGAGGTGGCCTAGAGCTTCCTCCCTTGGATGGATCTGAGTCTTAGGGTCCTTCCCCACGAATCCAGGCCATTGTGAAATAATTGATCCCATACCTTTGTTTAAGCTCATATGCTCTTCTGTGTAACGAGCATTTTCAACTTCTTCGGATATTGATGATGGATGCTCTTCATCATAATGATCACTTTCAACTACTTCATCTATTGATGATGGTTTCCACATCCACACCATGGCCCTTATCTTAGGGTTTAACCCATACACAAAACGTTATGCTTGTCGTTGATCGGTATTCATGTATGAGACATACTTTAATAACTCCATGAAACTGATTTTGTACTCTTCCACAATTTTGTTTCCTTATATTAGAGCATGAAATGCTCCTACCTGTTGTTCCTCATAATAAGAAGGAAAATATTTTCTTCAAAATCGCTCTTCAAACAGCTCCCAAGAGACGGTATCTGGAGTAAGGTGCAATTGTCTCTCTAGATTGCCCCTTTCAAGGCATTGTCTCTTAGATGAAATATTGTTATCTTTGCCGTTAATGTGGAAGCATATTCTATCAAGGTGAAACATCTTGTCATTCCTTCCAACCATGTCTCTGCACATTCACTTGCGCAACCCCTGGAAAACTCTGAGAGTTTAATTTTCTGAAGTTCTCTGGTGATGTCCCCTGGTGGAGGTCCTCTCTCTGAGTCCCTTGACCCTTCTGGGTTGCCTAATCCAGATGGCGAGGGATCCACTTCGATGTCTGCTAATTGGTGTCCCTTTAATGTCTCATTAATAACCTCTAAGGAGCACAATATGAGAGCTATCTTGGGCGATGTCGATGGAGGCACCGGTGGTCCCTGTGACGATTCCCCCCAACCTCGATTTCCCTAAGTCCTAACCATCTTGAATAACTGAAACTGCATCAAACCAATTGCATATCAGGAAAGGGTTAGGGAATTCTAGGCTTTACTCAAACTTATACTTGCAAACATAGGGTTAGGTGTAATTTTATTTATACTAGTCTGTAAACATACAATACTCCTATAATGTAAGTGTTTAAAGGTCAGGGTCAAAGCCTCTAAGCTTGGTAACTTGATGCAGGTAAGCTACTAACTCTCTCGTCTTGCTAGCTATACTAGCATTGTGTCTAACTTACATCATTAGCGAGTGTTAAATATTCCCCCTTCATAACCCATCTAAGTCCTTATAAATTTTAAAATTGATTAATGTGATTTTAAACATAATGTTGATTAATTACCATAAACCAAATAACCCATTGTCATTGATTAAACCTTTAATCTAAGTTTTTAAATTAATCACCCTTAACATTATAATAAGGTTAATTAACAATTTAATGTTAATCACTAGTTAACCTTAGTGACATATTATAATATGTATATCATATTAATCTACTATAATATTTTAATATTACATTCACTTCATTTTAAGTTCATACTTCTAAATTCATTTATTATTTTCTTTTTTCTTGGCTATTTAGTAATGGGCTATTTATAATTAACCATTCACCAATTAACCATTGTATATAACTAGCACAACCACATAACCTGTTGATCCAGGTGGATATCGGTGGCCACCCATCTTTTCCGACTAGCTCAAAATAGTTTTCTAGCAAATTTGACAATTTACTATTTTTATCAGTTTTTAACTTCCGTAGCCATTTTGAGGGCTCAAATGAAGGTTTTTCGAGATCGAGGTTCTCAGTGATAGACAAAGGCATGATTGGACCCCCAAAATGAATCTCCTCGATGATACCTTTCCAACGAGCTATCATACTCCTAAAACGGAGATTGTATGCAAAAGTTACGACCCCAGGAAGTTGATGTACTAACTTACCCAAACAGGGCCCACATGACTTTTGGTGCTTCACCTCCTAGGGTTAGGTTTTTGGATGTCTAGGACGTTTGGAAATCCTGTTTATTGTAAAAAGGCCTTCAGAACCTCATTGTAATCATCTTCTTGCGAATGCGAGTAGCCGTCACATCTCTTCTCAGAGATAAGCTGCCACCATTCTTTCGAGTCTTTCACTTTGTATTTTACAGTCTCTGTACATTTATTTCATTAATAGAAATCGTTTACTGTATATCTGTGTTTATGGTTGCATCTCTGATATATTTTTGTTATATTATTGAATATTTGCGATATCTTTGTGCATTTCTTTATTATATCTCCGATCTCATTTTGTGCCAAAAATAATCCGGATCACATGTGGTTGATGAACGTGGTCGTGGGACTATGTCGAATACTTATCATTTGATATATACTATCAACAACCACTTTTATAAAGTAGTTGATATATATTAATAGTCATTTTCCACTTTTCTAAACTAATGAAGTCCATGTAGTATATCTACCACTTTAGTGGTTGTTTCTAATTTTATTTTGCTTGTTAATATTATAAAATACAAGTAATCACTTACTCTCTTAAGGTTCAATCTTAGTGGACGTTAATCATCATCATCATCATCAAAATAATAAATTATTTTATTCATATTTATTGAATAATTTTTTTTCCTTAAACATATATTAAATGCCAAATATATTTTAGAAATAAAAAATATATAACAAATAATTTTAATATTTGAAATAAATAATATTAAATTATAAAAATAACTAAGTTTTAATTATTGAATCAATTTTAATTAGTAATATAAATAAAACAAAATTTAACAAGTAATTCTAACCTTTTAAACAAATAATATTAACTAATTTAAATTTAGAAAATAACACAGTTTTAATTATTAAAACAAAATAGTAAAGCAATAAATAAATATTTTTTTATGTTATTACACTATGAATTATCAAAATTGACATCAACAGGGAGAAGCAATAATTATTATTTTAGTATGTCAAAAACAAAAGAAAACTAAGCCAAAGAATAAAAAGTGATCACTTACACTCCATTGCCACTACCCTACCGTCCGTGAATGCCCAAATTGACATGGAAAATAATTGCCACTACCCTACCGTCCGTCCGTGAATGTCCAAATTGTCATGGAAAATAATCAAAACTTCAGACCTATGCGTCCGTCATAAAACACAACTTCCCAGTATCTTATAATAGCAGGTGGCGCCATCACCGGTAGTCGGGAATCCTAACCTCTATATGACAGGTAGAACTATTGGTAATTTTGACAGGTATTAATAATGATGAAGGTTTATTGATGCGTACAAGTGGGAAAACGATGATTTTAATATTTTAACGCCCTCAACATTAAAATATGGTCATTCAGATATGTTATTAAATGGATAAAAATGTTCTCTGAACACCAGAACAGAACTCCAAAAACCAAAACCACAGATAGAGAGTAACTATATTAATAATGTAACAATGTTGTAAAATGAACGAACTATTATTATTTTCATCGAAGTAAATTTAAAAAAATACAATTTCGCTCTACCAGTATTAAAACATGAGTAAACTTAGCAAACCTATGCTGGATCTAGCTGATAGAGCCAAAGAGTGCAATGAGATTTCATTACAAATATGCTTTCTAGACACGTATGGACTAAAGTGGGTGAACTAAATAAAAAACCCAACCTCGGGAAAAACCAAAATCTATGACTCAAAAATAAGGAAACAGAACGGGATGGCATCCCACTCACCCACCTGGCAAAGAAGGGAACGCCACACTCAAGTGCAATGGAATCCGAAGCATATTAAAAAGTTAAATCTGAAGGGGGAAAACTGAATAAAAATCTAACCTTAGTAAAAACCTAAATTTAAAATGGCTATTAGTAATAATCAAGTTAATCTCTTTTTTAATGATTAACTTAATGATTAATTGATATATTTTGTCATGCAAAAAAGTTAATGGTTGAAATCAGGACTTTTCATTTATTGTGATCACCAAGAATATTCAGACCATATGAAATCTTGACCACCCCTATGGACATAATTAACACAAACTTATAAACTCTGAGTGGGCATAATGGTTAAGAACATGTGTTTCCTCTTAAAAGGTCACAGGTTCAAATCTAGAGGGGGGTCCCTTGTCCCACAACCAAGGGGGTCTCATACACCAATTTGGTGTCCCTGAGTGGGTTTTGAATGGGAATAATCTCTGCAGTTTTTACCTTTTTTACCCAGAATAATCTCTGTAGTTTTTACCTTTTTTACCCAGAATAATCTCTGTAGTTTCTCTGGACTTCTCTCTTGTCTTCAGAAATTATTTTCTTGCCTTCTTCAAAAGGTTGAGCATTTGGACATCTGAAATGAGGTGAGTCACTTTTTACTTTGATTCAATTTTAATTTTACGTAAAGAGATTTAAATATATTTTATTTATTTATTTATTTTAAGTTTTAGAAGTAAAAGTTGATTTGAGAAGAGAGAGATGCCAAAATCCAAATAGAGTTAGAAACATTAGAAAAAATGAGTGAAGAAAGAGAAGTAAAACTCAAAATAGAGCTAGAGGCAATGATTGATAAAAAAATTAAAGATACCATTCAAACTCAAATAGAGGATAGATTCTTAAGGTTCAAGAGTGAATTGCAGACAATGAAGGATAGAATTCAAGAAATGGAAAAACATAAACAATCAACCCAAGAAGGAGGGGTTGAAGAAAATCACAACTTGAGAGATAGGATTAAAGAGATAGAAGAAAAACTAACCAACAATTTGACCCTAGTAATATGGAAAACAAATTGAATATCAAACCCATCAAAGAGGAAATGAATAAGCTAATCAAATTGGACCATGAACGTAACAAAAGAGCCTTGAACCTCATAATTTTTGGTATAAAAGAACAACAAGAGGAGGATACGCTAGCAATAGTAAAAGAAGAATTAAAAAATAAATCACAAATTGAGACAACTTACCTCATAGAAGCAAAGAGGCTAGGAAAAATAATTGATCACAAAGATAAGCTGATCCGTGTCAAAGTAAGTTGTAATGACCATAAATATAACATACTTAGTAAATCTCCGAGCTTATAAGGGTCGGGAATATTTATAAATGAAGACCTCATTCCCAAAGACCAAGTTGAATTAAGGAAGGAAGTTCAAAAGGTAAAAGAAGCCAGCAAGAAAGGAAAATGGGCAATAATTAGAAATTGAAAAGCTATTGTTAGGGATAGAGACCAAAAGGATGATAACAAATAGGAATTTGGGACACTTGGGATCCTTTTTTGGAATTGTCGTGGCTTTCCATGGGCAAAGGTCCTATGATAAGTTGGATCCCGAGTGGTATTGATATTATCTGTCTGGCTGAAACTTGGGAGCATGAGGAGTCTAAGATCCCTAACATGGAAGGATTTGTCTTGTGGTCGACATGGAACAAAAAATCCCACTGTAGAGGGATAGGAGGAATATCTTGTTATATTAGAAAAATCATTTCTCCTCACATTCAAAATCATAAGATTGACCCTCTTAATCAATACATTTGGATATAAATTTCAGACACCAATGCTAAGAAGATGTATATAGCAATTTGTTATGGTACACCTATTAATTCTACTTTTTTATAAGAAAAATATCTAGATAAAAATTGTCCCTATAGTAATTTAAAACAAGAGATATTTATAATTTGAAAAATGAAGGTAATATCCTCACACCTTTGGATACTTTAATACTAGGAATGCAACTAAACAAGCTACTCTTTTAAGTGGCTCCAACCATAATCCTTTGGCTGAATGGGGACCTTGTTTTATCTAACAGCTACAAAAGAAGCTCTAAAGAGACCCTAATTGAGAATTTGTTTTGGTACTAAGTTGATCAAGCTCTGAAGCTCTCAGGATAATAATTTGAAATGGAGTAATGCAGTGGCCAAACTCCAGCAAATGACTTGTATTCATGGGCTAGGTAGTAGTGTTGTAGATATGTGATATCTGATATCCCCAACCAAATAATAATTTTGACCTTTTAAATGACCATGAGCTTGACTCTCATTATAAACCTTTAACCCTAACACTAAGATTTTCCATGCATAGGAGCACCATTGAAGAGGGGGAATTACGATAATCAAAGGAATTTTCTCTTAATGGTAAAGTTGACATTTTTCTTAAGGAGTTTTAAATGGTAAATTAAAACTCCTAACTTATAAGGACAACATTTGAGAACTCTATCATAATTTTAAAAACTACCCTTTCCACTTCCTTAACTAAGAAGTTCTCTTTCGAGGTGTCTCATAAAAGAATAATAGAACAACCAACCCTTGGTATGATAAAGAATGTAAATTTGCTAGGAAAACCATTAGGGATACTTCTAATGAGCCCTTAAAACTCAATAAGATCCAATGCATGTACAAAGCCCTAATTAAAGGGAAAAAAAGATACTATATCAATAAAGGCAGAGCAGCTTTCACAACTATACAAGTTGGATCCTAAGAAGTTCAGAAGCCAAATTCTAAAAAATGTCTAATCTTTTAAAGAAAATAATAGGATTCCTTGTAATTTGGAATTCCTACCTTAAAAGTCTTTACGGATTCTCTAGTACCACTTAGACACCATCCTATTGTCCCTACAAAGGGAAAGTTTTTCTTTAGATGACATAGAGTTGAGGTTCATTTCATAAATGGGAAGAAATTGGGACATTGAGGCTACCAAAGGCTGAAATTTTTAAAATCCCGAGGCCAATACTTATCCCTCACGTATACAAACTCTTCAATTTAGCAGTCAAGATGGGCACAAACCCTATATACAAAGCTTCATTGTTCCTATTTTTTAAAAAGCGAGGGGATAAAAACATTCCCTCTAATTACCGGACCATTATGATTAGCGGAATTTTAGCCAAACATTATGGAATTATTTTGGAAAAGATTAGCATTTGGCTAGAATCCTGATGCAAAAGAGCCAAAGGCAGGGCCGGGTTTAGGAATATCATTCAATTGTGCTTCATCTTATTTACCTTTAGGATCAACTGAGAGGGAGTTCTACTTGTCCCCAAAACAATATTTTTGTTGCATTTTGTTGACTTTACAGGAAGAAAACTTTTGACATGGTTCCCTAGGAAAAACCTTTGGAATAGGTTGGAAGAGATAAAAAGTGCCTCTCGGGTTGAGGGATGCTGCAATAGATGTATGAAAACGTTATTGCTAATTTTAAAAACTTTCTTGAGAATTTTGGTCAAAAGAGATTAGCTGCAATATTAGAGAGTCAAACAACAAGTTTGTCCCTTGTCCCTACCCTTTTTGGCATATACATTGATAAATTAGAAGAATGCTTGGAAAAAAGCGGTTGTGTCGACCCTACTCTCCCTAGTATAGTCATCAATATTCTTATTATCTTATGATATCGTTCTTATGGAAAAAGGTCCCCATGATCTTGAAAATAACTAAGAATCCTCAAAGAGTTTTTTTCTCCAATATGGGTATGACTATTATCTTGATAAGACTAAGGTCATGATTGGCCAATAAATCCAATAAGATCCTTATGATACCTTGGTATATGACAACAACAACTTGGAGGAAGTGACTTCATACAAATATCTTGGAATTATTATTCACCACAAGCTTAATTGATTATAGCATTGAGAAAAGAGTTATTGGGGGATGGAAAGCTTGTGGAGCTTGAAAACAATTGTAAATCGGTGAACCTTTGGGTTGGGATAAGAAAACTCCTCTTTGAGACTCTTATTACACCTATTGTATTTATGGATGTGAATTATGGGGCTGTAGTATCTCTCCTTGAATACACGGAAGATAGAGAAATTCTGAAAAGAGATTTTATAACCTATGTATCAAAATTAAAGGAAATACGCCAAGTTATCCTATCTTCCTCATAGAATCAATCCTTCTCCCCATTGAGAGTATGGCTATGACTGGATACCTAATGTATAGAACAAGTTAAACAACATTGAAAACAAGAGACTTCCTAAAATTGCATCAAAATAGAGTCATAACCACCACCCACTCAAGCGAGGATGGCATAAAAACTTTCGGTCTTGGCTAAACTATTAGGGAATCATGGAAGAAACCATTTTAGGGAATAAATATACTGGCTCAAAAAAAATGTCAATTAAAACTTAAGGAAAAATGTAAGATTGTGATAAAGAGTTTGGGGAAAAAGAAAATTAAGATTATTATAAGATGTATTATTTCTAATTTAGAAGATCAAGAGTATCTATTTGTTTTTGCCAGGGGTGTAAAAGAAAAATAAGCATTTCTAAGATAAAGAACAAATTCTCACGAGCTACCATGAGTGGCTTGGGCATTGGTCAATTCCTAAGCGCCATGGGATGAAAGAGTGTGTCACCTTTGTGACACTAAGAAGGAGTTGAAGATGAAAAGCACTTTCTCTTAGATTGTCCGACCTATACCCATATTAGATCTCTTTTCAAAGCTAGCCAGTCCACACTACCAACCTTCCTAAGCTTTTAACTCAGCAACAAAATTATGGTGATCTTGGAGAAAACTTCTCTTAATGCTTTTAATTCTAAACAAAATTCTAAGGAATCACAAGTAACCACTTACCCTCTTAAGTGATAGATTGGTGGGTCTTAGTGGACGTTAATCATCATCATCATTAATTTTATACATTAATTGGTTTATACATTTAAATACATTTTTAATAATGCATTTTTATTAATATTATTAATACACTAAAATATTAGTATTTAATATTTATAATAAAACATAAATATTTATAAAAAAATGAGCCCCCAAAGAATTGAGCTACATTAAAAGGAGCATGAAATGCTTTATTAATACATTATTTAAAGTAATAATACATTAATACATTGGTAATACATTATTAGAGTAAGCTATACATTATTACATTAGTACATTATTAAAGTATTAAAATTGAATATCTGATGAATTACAATGACATGCTTCGGTGGTTGGCCATGATCATGGCTAACTTTGGTAGAACCTTGTTGACTTTTGGAAGGAAGGTTCACTATGGTTGACGTTTACTAAGGATGAACTTCATTATGGTTGAACTTGGTTGACCATGACCACAGTTGACTCACGGTTGACCATGGTTGACAATGGTTAACCTTGTTTGTGATTGATTGTCCATAAGCGATCATGGTTAGTCATGACCATAGTTGAGCATGACTACGGATGACATTCAGATAGTGTAATTTGGAAGTGTTTGTCACATTATGGCGACATGATATTCATGTAAGATTGTGACAATGAAGCTATGTTAATGACATTGTGATGGCGAGGCTATGTTTTGTTAGATTAAATGAGATATTTGCATCATGATATGATGACAAGATATTTGCACCACATTCCAATGACAGATATGTTTAAATGCATTGCAATGACAATATATTTTTGTCACATATTGGCGTGATGGTGATATTGGGACGGGGTTTTAGGAGTTCATCATTGCAATGACCAAGTCCTGTTTAAATAAGAATTGGCAATGTGATGAACATAAATTTCGCATATGTTATCGTGAAGTTGTTGACTTTGGGAAGGAAAGGTTCACTATGGTTGACATGGTTAATTATGGTTGATGGCCATGATTAACTTCCATAAACCTTCACCATGTTTAACTTTTGTAGAGGCTTCGCTATGCTTGGCGTTCACTACTATTGTTGACCTTGGTTTACCATGATATGGTTTGTTGTGGTTGACTATGGTTGACAATGGTTAACAAAGTTTCACACGGTTATTATCCATAGGTGACCATGGTTCAACCATGACCATGGATTGACCAAGGCTGCCGGATTATTCAGATAGTGAAATTTGGAGTGTTTGTCACATTATGACAACATGATATTCACGTAACATTGCAATGATGAAGCTATTTTGATGAAATTGGGATGACAAGGCTATGTTGTTATTCATATCGTGACAATGTGGTTATTTTTTGTGACATTGCAAGGGAGGGAATAAGTTCACGATTAGGCGATGAATATTTGCATCCTGAAATATGAGTAGAGGGATATTTGCATACACATTGCGTAGTGGGCTACATTCATCACATTCGCGGCGATATTATATTGTTTGTCTACATATTGATGATGGCCAGGGATATTGCATTGAGGGGTTTATGTTCATCACATTACAATGACATGTCATTTAAATAAAAAGTGGCAGTATCGCGTTATAAATGTCGTATGTTCATCATATGTAGAATGGATTGGGATGGCGAGGCTATGTTATTCATATCGTGACAATGTGGTTATTTTTGTGACATTGCAAGGGAGGGGATAAGTTCACCAGATTACGACGACAAGATATTTGCATCACAATATGATGAGAGGATATTTGCATCACATTGCAATGATGGGGCTACATTCATCACATTGCGACGACAATATATTGTTTGTCACATATTGATGATGACGGGGATATTGCGACGAGGGGTTTATGTTCATCACATTACAATGACATGTCATTTAAGTAAAAAGTGGCAATGTCATGAACATAAATGTCGTATGTTCATCATATGTAGAATGGATATGTTATGAAAATAAATGTCGTATGTTCATCACATAGCGATGACAGGATATTTATTTCGACAATGGGGCAATGTTCATCACAGAGTGATGACAGGACATTGTTTTTCACATTATGACGATAGGATATTTGTGTCACAGACAGTGAGGATATGTTCATCACATTAGGACGATGAGGTTTTGTTCATCACATTGCAACAATATGGTTATTTTCATCACATTGTGATGACGAGGTTATGTTCATCACATTGCGACAATATGGTTATGGCCAGTCATGTTCATCACATTGCGACAATATGGTTATATTCATCAAATTGTGACAATATGGTTATGACAAGACATGCTCCTCACACTGTGAAAAAATATTGTTATGGCGACTCATGTTCTTCACATCGTGACAATATCATTGTGTTTGTCACATTGTGACAATATGCTTATGGCCAACCATGTTCAACCATGGTCAACCATAGTCAACCATGGTCATGGTAAATCGTCACATTGTCAATATGGTTATGGCCAACCATTGTCAACCATGGTCAACCATGGTCAATGGTCATGGTCAATATCATTGTGTTTGTCACATTGTGACAATATGGATATGGCCAACAATGCTCAACCATTGTCAACCATGGTCAACCATAGTCAACCATGGTCATGGTCAATCAAGGTCAGCCATATTTATGTTCATCACATTGCGACAATATGGTTATGTTCGTCACATCGTATGTTCAACGTATAAGGCCAAGTTCATATGTTGTTTTTTCAGATTATGACGATACGGTATTTGTGTCACAGACGATGAGGATATGTTCATCACATTAGGACGACGAGGTTATGTTCATCACATTGCAACAATATGGTTATTTTGATCACATTGTGATAATGAGGTTATGTTCATCACATTGCGACAATATGGTTATATTCATCAAATTGCAACAATATGGTTATGACAAGACATGCTTGTCACATTGCGAAAAATATTGTTATGTCCTCTCATGTTCTTCACATCATGACAATATCATTGTGTTTGTCACATTGTGACAATATGGTTATGGCCAACCATGTTCAACCATTGTCAACCATGGTCAACCATAGTCAACCATGGTCATGGTCAATCAAGTTCAACCATATTTATGTTTGTCACATTGTGATAATATGGTTATGTTTGTCACATCGTATTTTCAGCGTATAAGGCTAGGTTCTTAACATTGCAACAATATGGTTGTGTTCGTCACATCGTATGTTCAACGTATAAGGCTAGGTTCGTCACATTGCGAAAATATGGTTATGTTCGTCACATTGCAAGGGAGGGGATAAGTTCGCCAGATTACGATGACAAGATATTTGCATCACAATATGATGAGAGGATATTTGCATCACATTGCAATGATGGGGCTACGCTCATAACATTGCGACGACAATATATTGTTTGTCACATATTGACGATGACGGGGATATTGCAACGAGTTTATGTTCATCTCATTATAATGACATGTCATTTAAGTAAAAAGTGGCAATGTGATGAACATAAATGTCGTATATTCATCATATGTCAAATGGATATGTGATGAAAATAAATGTCGTATGTTCATCACATAGCGATGACATGATATTTATTTCGCAATGGGGCAATGTTCATCACATTGCAACAATATAGTTATGGCCAGTCATGTTCATTAGATTGCGACAATATGGTTATGTTCATCACATTGTGATAATGTGGTTATGGCCATTCATGTTTGTCACATTGCGACGATATGGTTATGTTTGTCACATTGCGATAATGTGGCTATGGAAAATCATGCTCATGGCATTGCAACAATATGGTTATGTTTGTTAGATTGCGACAATATGGATATGGCAAGTCATGTTCATAACATTGTGAAAATATGGTTATCTCTGTTAAATTGCGATACTCGACGCAATGTTCATCAAATTGAAAGACTCAACACTATGTTTGTCACATTCTAACAAAAAATCATTTAATGAGTTATAGTTATTATAAGAGCATTGATAACAAATCATATGGATCTTTGTAGATGATGAGTTATATTCCTCTAAGGACATTGATAACAAATCTACTTGATTTATACATTATAGATGATAATTTATATTTGTCCTAAGAACATTTAAAGGAAATCAACTTGTTTTACGAGTTGCAAATGACAATTTATACTAATTCTAAAGACATTGATAGAAAATCAACTTGAAATTTGATGATGATTTATTATTGTTATAAGAATTTATTATTGTTACAAGTCTCCTACCCATAGAAAACTTTCATGCAAATCCATATTCTGAAACCATCAAAATAAAGAGGAGTGTTATGGTCATTTATAACTATATAAACTATATTTTTAATTATATATTATATAGTTAAAAAAAAATCTATAAATTTTTAATATATAAACAATTTAAATAGTGTTTGTTATTATTATTACATTGAATAGAAAAATAAAATAAAAATAAAAATATAGTTTATTACTATTATTCCATTAAGAAATATATATTTAATAGAAAAATATAAAAACTAAAAATACAATTTATGTATTTATATTATTTTATTAATAAATATTTGAAAAAATCTAAATATAAAAATTTTATAGTTTTTTAAAAATTAAATATATTTACAATTTTTTAAAGATGAAATAACAATTCAACTCTGTTAAAATACATTAATACACTATTAATTATTAAAATATTAATTTCTAATGTACAATGTAACATATTAATTGATTTAAAAAAAAAAACTATTTTGATAATTTTGAAATGGATAAAAATTTNATATTTGAAAAAATCTAAATATAAAAATTTTATAGTTTTTTAAAAATTAAATATATTTACAATTTTTTAAAGATGAAATAACAATTCAACTCTGTTAAAATACATTAATACACTATTAATTATTAAAGTATTAATTTCTAATGTACAATGTAACATATTAATTGATTTAAAAAAAAAAACTATTTTGATAATTTTGAAATGGATAAAAATTTGTAATGATAAAATTTTATTTAATAAAATTAAATTAAAATTAAATTTTTTTTTATTTAATTTAGAAAATAATTATATTGTAAAATGATTAATTTTATTTATAAATAATAATTACCTTTAAAAATATGAAATTATAAAATGTGCCTAATAACTTACTCACATGCAAAATGAATTAAAACACCTCCACAGAAAGCCACAGAAAGCCTGTCCACACAAAGCTCTTCACTTCACATCCACGGGGAGGGGAGGTTGGAGGTTGAAACGCACTTCACATCCACGGGGAGGGGAGGTTGAAATGCCGAGGGGAGGTTGGAGGTTGAAACGCACTTCACATCCACGCGGCCATAAGCATCTGCCCTAGTAAAAAAATGAAACCATGAGGTTAATTGAAACACTCACACAAATGAAACCTAGTAAAAAAATGAAACCATGAGGTTAAATGAAACACTCACACAAATGAAACCACAAGGTTGTTGATATTGGCAGTTTGTTGATACTGGGTCATATGCATTCGTCCAGTGTTGTTATTTCAATAATTTATGTTGTTATTTCTTAATCAAAATCTGATTCATTGATTAGAGAGGACGACTAAGAATATGCTAGCATCTTCAATTACCAATTTTAAGATTAAAATTTATGATTAAAAGGTTGATTAATCCACCGATTCCGATAGAAAGACTATCCACATAATAACCACCATTTTTTTAATTTTTTAATTGTATATATATAATTTAATTATATATTTATATATAATTAAAATATAATAAAAATAACCCAATAAATTTTATAAACAAATTAAAATATAAGCCTATTTGTAAAATAAAATAAAATAAACACAAAGGTCAACACATGGCTAGGGTTGCATGCACGGGCCCTTGCTTGCATGAGGCCGCGTGCCTTCCCCTTCTCGTTCCAAGTATGGGCAAAATAATTTTAAACAAAAACCCTCCCGCCCTCATTCTCGTTGTTCATTTGTTCAGCTATGGTTTCTGCTCTGCGTTGCTAGGGTTTGAATAAATATGGCCCATGGCTCCGTGGCCAATCACTCAGAGGGAACGACTATGGCCGACCTCTTCCTTTACCACTGCGCGCAACGGCCATGCCGGTTTCCTAGTCTAGTTTCGGAGAGCATGTGACCGAAGATCTGCAAGTTGCTTGCAGAAACCATTTATTACCCGATTCGAGAGGGGCGCGTGTAGCCATGAATTCCTTCATTCTGTGTGCAGTCATGGCTTCTGGTGAGAACTCAATAGTGATACTGGCTTGAGACCACAGTACTCGCATGGATTAAGGGAAGGTCGAGGGCCAAACTTTCCCCCAACCACAGTAGGTTCGATTATACAATGCATGGCTTTAAACTATTATTTTGGCAATGGTTTGCCTCAAGATTTGTCTATAGGGCTCGATTACCTGCAAGTCATACCTGCATGTATCTTCGTCAAAATGTCCAAATAAAAAAAATTGTTATCTGTATCGCTTCCGATTGAAACTTGCATTCGAAATTAAGTTCTTTTATTCATTTGTTTGATTATATATATTTTCATTGTGGTTCACAGATCCCCTGAATTCCGGAGAACATAGGAGGGTCCCAAATACTCCCCTCAATTCCGGAGAACATAGGAGGTTCACAAGTGTTTCGATTTAGCTTTTTTTAAGGAGTATTTCGATTCAGATAACATAGGAGGGTCACAAGTATTTCGATTTAGCTTTTTTTAAGATACAATTTGTGTGTAACAATTTTTTTTTACTTATATAGCTTATCTAATCCATCCATATAATACAATTTGTGTACTTATATAGCTTATCTAACCCATATAATTATTTTTGTTTTCTCTTGCTTGCATGTGAGTACTCTTACCATTTACAGGTGGATCCACCATGCAGAAGGTTCGTGTAAGATTACACAACAACACAATTTTTTGTTTATATATATATATATATATATATATATATAAAATATCTTCCCATATTTCTTTCTTTATATTAAGGTATTTATGTGATCTTTATATTAAGGTATTTATCTTCACAATTCTTTTTATTTTTTCTTTTTTTATATTAAGGTTTTTTTTTTATCTACCTTAAATTATAATTTTAAAGCCTTTTGGTAGCTCTTTAAATTATAAATTATTTTATACATTTGACATTTTATTTCATTCATTGTTGTTAAATTAGGGTTGTTTAATCATGTTTTCAACTTTTTGCATTCTATATCAGTGTATAGTCTCCTTTCACAAATTTCCCTTTAGTTTGTCCACCTTTAATATTTTTGTTGGGTGTTGTACTACAATTGTTTTATTTTTTTGTGCATTGTGGATCATTTGTAGGTGGACACATTATTTTTTTTCTTTGCAGATGTATACAGCATGAGTGGGTTTAATGGTTAAGAACATGTATTTCCTCTTAAGAGGTCACATGTTCAAATCCAGAGGGGGGTAGGGTATGTATATCTTCGTAGACTTTACCATTCAAATCGTTGGGCAAAGGGGGGTCCCTTGTTACAATAAATTTCTCTCTCCTTTATATATATATATATATATAATTTCTTGTCTCATATATTAAAAAAAAAAAACAATACAACTTTTTTTAAACGAGGTTCATATCCATGTTTCTCATAATTATAAAATTTTGACATCATCTAACTCTTCCTTCATAATCTCTTCCTTCCTTACAAGTGAAGGTTATTACAAGTTAACAGGTGGTTGGGGGACTCTTACAAGTAAACTTATGGCTAGACAGATAATTTGCAGGTTTATGTTTCATTGAGTAGTCTTCCCTGGGATCTCAAGGTTAGTTGTTTGGG
>SNQJ01S0006169.1:16059-34332 GCA_010110895.2 Picea sitchensis | reverse complement strand
AGGCTATGTTACTACTCCAGGAGGTACCCTAGAGTTTTCATTTTGGCTACACCATTGTAAACCCAAGGATGCAAGTTAAAGCCATGTAAACCATAGTGGACGATTTTTGTAGTGGACTTCTAGACTTATTCTGATCATGATCAGTCCCCTTATGTCCTCGTCTCACAATATCTCGTCTTGGATATGATTGGAGGTTGTGGCACAGATCTATTGGGACACATGGTTGTGTGAAGCCACATGTCTTGTGTAGGGGTGATTGCAGTTTGTGGGGCCTATTCTGGTCCATGTCATGCACACCTATGTCTTCCCACATGGTATTTCATATTGAGTCTATAGGCATCCCTTGGCCACACTGCACTATCATTGTGTTCTCAACATGGAAGTCTCACAAAGCTTTCATCAGTGCACGTCTTTTCATGTAGTGCACGTATTTTGAGGCGGTGGCCCTTGGAAGAAAAATACAACATGGGTTGAGATTGAGCAAGGAAAATCCACAAGCAAAACCCATATGGAAAAAATGTGATTGATTAAATATTGAGGGATTTTTCACCATTGCATGTCTTTTCATGCAAAGGTCCCCKAGGAAAAAATATAACATGAGTTCAAAATTAGCAGAAAAAAATCATGAACATAACCTATGTCTCAGAATTTTGGTTGATGGAATATTGAGGGAGATAATTTTCCACAAAGGACAATCATCCCATTTCTTTTACAAAATCGCGTGGCACATTTTTCAAGGTCAAATGGTCACAAAGTGGAACGTTGGGAGTCTTCTAACCTTGGAATAATTTTGACAAGTCAAATATTTTTTCTCCACATGCAAAATAATTAATTTTATTCAAATATGCTCTATTTGCAAGAAAAGTGGTTAATTTCACCACTAAATCACCAAACCATCCTCTTTGGGACAAATTGAAACTGCTGATTAATTGATTTGACAAGTCAAACTAACCATTGGAAGGAGGAATAGTCAATGTGGACAAAACATAGTTGTTATGCTCATTTCTCAAGGGGAAATTGTCCCTAGGTTTATTTCCTCCTCCAAATAATTTGGTCAAACAATTTTTAAATGGATTTATCACATTTTGTATATATAGATATATAATATGGTTTAGCCTCCAACCAATTGTGGATGTGCAAACCAAGAATAATATTTTAAATGAAGGAGTTAAAAACTAGCCGTTACAAATTTAACTATATAAAGCTAGCTACTCCTCTCATTTTTTGTTGTTGAAACTTTGTGAGATCATAATGTCATTTTACAGAACTCAATTCTCTTGTGTCACTGTGGATTATATGTTGTAATGCTTGATTTTCTTGGTTTTGGATATTTGTAAGTGTGTTCTTGGAAGGGGTTCTTTAGGATACTTGTGGAAGATATTCGATCAATCCATTGAGGGGCTACATAGTCACATGGAAGAGAGGAACATAGTCCTTCATATCCTTACTATCTTTGTGGGATCCAAGGGTAATACGCCCAAGTTGTTGGACCAATTCCTTTGGGAGTAGCTTCAACCAAGTGGTCTATTATCTCTTCGACCCAACTTGATTGGTATTTTGGAAACCATCCTGTAGAGGAGATTTCCTAGGAAGATCCAAGAAAGAACCCATCTATCTGTAAAATATCTAGCATTGGGAGCAATAGTTCTTCCACTCCAAACCCAATGGTCTAGAGATCTATCCAGACAATCTTAAGCTCATGGGGCCATAATCGCACAAACCAGAGACATCATAAGGTAATGATTAAAGGTGAGAAAAAAATCTCTCAATTTCCTCAACCATTTTAATTATAAATATTCTCAATCATCTTTTATTACAAAAAATACAAAAAAATCATACCCTAGCTTTGTGTTTCAATTTTATCTTGATTAAGCTAGTAGATCTTGGGGTTTTTTCCTTTCGAGATTTCTCCGTACCCCAAGATAAATATTCCCTTGTGTTATTTTCTTTATTTAACATCCTTTACAAGAGTTTGTGTGAGAAAAAGTGTGCATGTATGCACTATAACAACCAATAAAATATTTAGATCTACACTTAGTTAGCACAATAAATGGTATATTTCGTAAGTTTTACTTTCCTAAAACATTTTCTTTTAAATTCTCGACCTGATTTTATTAGTACATACTTATTTCTGGTCACCATAGAACATAACTACAACCCAACAGTTGAAATCTTTGGCTGTAACAAATTTTGGTTTTTGACCCTTGGGGGATTTCAACCCCAAATATGCAAAAGTAATTTCCGGCTTGCTGGAAATTAAATGTATTGCATATATGAAGGTCCTTGGGCTTAATAAACACTTACATATTGTTTCTCTATCCTTATTATCCACAGATCTAGCGATCTAGTGCATTTTTGCACTTGCGGGAGGCCTCAAAAGACCATTTTCCTTGTTGTTTTATGTGTTTTATTTTGTTTTGTAGGTCTCAAGTAACATGAAAGTGAGGAAATCATCCACTTAAAACCACTTTAATCAAGTTAATTACATTTCAAGTCATCCAGAAAGTGGTAAGATCATTCCTCCTATCTCTTATACTTCATTTTTATCATTTCTTGGAGAGTTAAGGGTGAGATCAGATTTTTGTTTGGAAATTATATTCTTTGTAGTATATTTTATTTCAAAAATAATTAAAATAATTAAATCCTACCCCTTTCACCATAGCCCATCATTTAAGGCATTGATCTACTAATCGGTTGGGTAAGGTGATTGTGTTGTGTTATAGGGTAGCCCCCCAAAGCCTTTTGTGAGTGGGAGTTGAGCTTGAAAAGGGAGAGGATAGGTGGTTTGGTGACATTGGGAACCTATTCCTTGTGTTTCTACCATAGCATTCTAAGGCCTTGTAGGACTTCTAGTTTGGACGGTCATAGGCTACAAGCAAAGGGTTTTAATAAGAGTTGTCAAATACAATTAACAATTGTTTATGCTTTGTTTTAAGAAACAGTTTGCATAACCTATAGTCATGTGGTTGGTTAATCCCTAGGTTTCATTTTTGAAACTGGGCTCTGATACCAAATGTAATGACCCTCTCCTCGAGGGCCTCAAAATTTATCCTTTCAAACTTTTGTACATGCATTATGCTATCAATGTAAATTTATGATTATGTTACAATGGTAAGTTTATGTTTCTAAATTCTAACTTTTGTATCTAAGGAAATACTTATGAACCAAAACTTGATTCTACTACAACAAAACTTACTATAGATTATGATTTCTAACTGGTAAGCATTTCTAGAAATTTAACCTTAAGGAATGAACTTATTAATAATGAACAATTAGTTTACAATATTTACAATAAATCAACTAAATAATTCCACTAGAAAAATACCTATAAATTCTAGTTGGTTTAGTCCCTGCTCCCTTGTCCACTGCTGCTAGATGACCATTGACTTAAACCATTTTCTCCCAGCCAGCTAGGAACAAAGCCTCTCTGATTCCCTAGCTCCAGGAAATCAGATTTCCTAGCCCCCGAGCCCAAAATCCCAATAACACCAGTCCCCTAGCAAGCCAACCAAAATTTTCCAACAATTTCCCTTCTCAGATTTCTCCTCCCCTCTCTCGAATGATACCCCAAATTTCCAACTCACCCTTCCTTATCCCTCCATCCACCGACTCTCCCCATCATAAATTTTCCAACTCCCCTTATCCTTTCTCATAAATTCCATACCTACCATTAATACAATAAAATATTCAATTCCTTTATTGATGCATTACTTAATTCTAAAAAAATATAAAATATAATTAGTTCAATAATTAATTGACTTAAATAAATAAATTAAATTTTAATACATTAATGAATTAATTTAATTTACTTAATTATAATCATTAATTAATCTAATTGGGGTGTTACACACAAACAAACAAGTTGCTCAAATAACAAAAACAGAAATAGTTCACATGAAATGTCATTCAAGAAACTTATAACTTAATTGCACATGTAGAATAGTCCCATACACAAAATAACACATGTATGATTGCCAAAAATGCCTTATGCTCTTTATTCAACGAGATAAGAGTATCACCAATGTTACATAGGGAAAAAGTCTCTCTCTTATACAACGATATTCCTTTTATAAAATAAGGAAGATCTTCCAAATTCCGTAACAATAGATGTTACAGGTATAATGCTTAATTTGTCCTATTGTACATTTCAAATTCTTTCTACATTTTGGTTTCTTGAATATACAATAATAATATACAAAATATTTAAGAAGCATTTTTGGTGAGGAACTTTCTCTATGTGAATCCCACAGATCACAAGCTTTGGAGATTTCCTCGACTTTATCCAAATGCATCTTTTCAACTTGCAATTCCCCGTCATAAACCTTTTTTGAAACATTTTTTTCCAGGTCTTTGTGTATTTCTTTAACATATGTATTAGTCATAACAACAATCTTTATTGGCTTCACTAAGTAATTGTTCAAGACTTCTTTACTTATCTCAGCGAGCTGGGAAATTTCTTACTTGTTGTTGTCTTTGTTCTACTCAACCTCTGTTGTTCTCAATGTGACATACCATGGGTCTGATTTTTAAAACAAGAAGATGATCAAACTAGATTCTAGGTTGGGTTTTCATCATGAGAAATCAATTCCCTATTATCCTCAGGCCAATGGCCAAGTTGAAGCCATCAATTGTGTCCTGAAAACCATGATCGAGAGGATGCTAGGGAAACACAAGACTAACTGGCACTTTATGTTGTTTTCAACATTATGGGCCTACTGAAACTCAACCAAGAGTGCCACCAGGTTTATACCATTCCAACTCGTTTATGTTCTGGAGGAAGCCCTATCGATTGAATGGAAGATCCAAAATATTTGAATCTAGTTGTCAAACTCTTTCCTAATACCTCCGTTGAGAAAGAATGTCTCTTGTATTTGGCTCATTTTGATTAACAATGTTGTGATCTTACATTCACCAATGAGACTCATAATAAGTGGGTGGAAGTCCAATATGACAAATTGGTTCGACCTCATGTCTTTTCGGAGGGTGATTTGGTTTTGGTCTATGACCGGGACCATGATTTGTTAGGAGAAAGTAAGTTTGAATCCCTTTGGCATGGTCCTTACATTGTTAAATGAGTTTTGTGTAAAGGGGCATATTAGTCAGTCTTTTGTTATGGGAATCCTCTGTCAAATCCTCACAATGGGATCTACCTTAAAAAGTATTATGCATAAGCCATCTGGCCACATGATCCTTTGTAGATAATGTACTTTTAGTTTTGGAGTGGTGTGCTTTTCTTTATGTATGTAGTTTTTCTCGGTTTGACACTTATCATTCTTCATTCTTGATTTTAAAATTTCAACATCCACTTCTACCTACATAGGCTTCACAAATGGTGCCAATCGTAGCACCCAAAACATCACTTCCACTACTTGGGTGTTTTTTTCGCCCACCGGCTAACTGGTCGTTTCATGGGGTATTTACCTTGGTCATACAAATAATAACATTGCAGAGTATAGTGCAGTCATAGAGCTCTTGTCTGAAGCTATTTCTCTTGGAATTTGCAATTTAGTTGTCAGGTTGGACTCCCAACTAGTGGTATCTCAGTTGAATCACATGTGTCTTGTCTGAAGTCCTACATTGCTTCATAAATATTTGAGGGTTCATCTTCTTGAGAGGTACTTTGATTTCATTTGTTATCAACATGTTCCAAGAGGGTCTAATGCATTGGTTGATTCCTTAGCTAATTACATGTTAGAATGGCAGTTGTTAGTATACAAAATTGGGCTCCTTGGCCCATACTGACAAAAAAAAGTGTTGATTGGCTAAATAAATAGATTGTAGTACAAAAGGGTGAAAATGACATCTAGTCATCTCAAGCATGTGTATTCAAAGGAAAGGGAAGGACACTCCCACTATATGGCATTGAAGGCATGGTTGAGTCTCATCCATTTGCATCAAGGGCACACCCATGGTCAATCCCTCTAGGTTTCTTTGTACCTTGTGGAGATCCTCAACATCGTCTCCCCTCTCTTCCTCTAATGACTCCTTGTCTCTACTCTTGCATTGGGATTGGCCCCATCCTGTTGGTTTCTCAGGTCCCACATCTTTGTCAGAAAAAAAATGTGGCTAGTTATACTCCACCAAAAAAAATAACACATAATTAAAAATAGAAAAATATTATAAAATTTTAAAATTCCAAAAATAATTTTCAAGTCTTACCAAGCGATCCCCACTATTCTCTGGGGGGGAGGGTGATCTTTAAGTCATTGCGAAAATCATTCCCCTCATAGGGGAAGTACTCCATGGATACAATTCGTTGTCTCCACCATCACACCCGAYCATTATCATAGCACTTATCCACCCTTCTTCTGGTAACTCAAACTATGTGTTATGTCCACTACAACATCTTGGGCTCACTTGGCCCTATCTTAGGGATGATCACTTGTCGCTACATGATTGGGATCCAGTCCAAGAAGAATGTTACCAATATCTTCCCATACTCGAATTGCTTTTTCTTCTCTATCTTGCATTGATTCAATTGGTCTTTCATGTTGACCAGAAGTCCTGAGAATCAATTGAAAATCAATGGCTCTAAGCATGCTTGCGCACACTCAATGTGCTCCTTGGACACTAAGTGTGGTGTTGTCGATATTGCAACCTGAGTAATCATAAAAAGGATCATATTTAGAGAAATGTTTGTGACATATCGGATGGGGAGCTTGTTTCTTGTCCACCTATCCCCTTCACAACAATACTCCTTGATGTAATCCATGATGGACCTCTTTGATCTCAATGGACCTCCTAACAATAGTATTGGGGCCCCTCGATGTGACAACCCCATAATAAAGTAGATGTCCTCTACTTCGATACTCAATTGGTTTACTTCAAAATTAAAGAATTGTTGGTCTAGTTTCCATTATTTCACCAGTATATCCAATAGACGTGGTTAGGAATGCATGTTCTAACCACAAAATAAATTTAGTAGCCCAAATTCTCATAAAGTAACCAAATTTTGTTGATCACTCATTTCCACTAGGTCATTGGCCTCATGATCCCTTTATTTCCATGCAATCATGTTGACAAGGTATCTTGCAAAATTCCAACAACAAAACCTATTAGTTGAAATAGATAAATTGTTGAGCATAGGCATAGGCCCTAGATATGATACTTTTCCCCATGGTTGTGTCTGAACAATGCATACTAGAGCAACYAGGACATTGCTATCCAGTGACCAACCGCCAATGAGCCACTTGCATTATTTGACCTCCATTTTGTGACTATATAACCATGGAGAGAACCACTGTTAAGAGTGGACCTCACTTGTGAGTACCAGTCTGCATTCATTTTTCTTAGGTCAGTTCCATGCACTTGGAACATAGAAGCATGTTGTTAATCCACTCATTATCTCTAGATGAGTTAACTTTTGACTCTTTTTTGTGCTCGTTAAACCATGAAAAAGACACTTTGATGTGCTCACTTTTAAGTCTTTTTCATGCTCCTTAAACCATGAAAAATACACCTTTCGAGTATACTTTTAACTAATTTTTAGGCTCATAAAAAAAGAACAAAACAAACATTATTGAGAACACTTTTATCTCTCTTTCACGCCTGTTAAACCATGAAGTAGACAGTCAAACACAAAAAGAGTGGGGTTTTTTTACCATTGATCTATATTTACAAAAGTGTCAGTATTAATCATGTCTCCCTTGAACATGACACATGTTTGCATCATCGTCTTATAGTTGGGTTATAGCTTTCCTAGGATTCATATACCATTCATACGAGTCACATATACTCCTACGGCTAGTTACTCTTCCATTATTTATGGAGAGTGCTTCAGTGCCTCATGCGTTATTTCATTATATCAGTGGTGCTCTTGATTCTTGCTTCCAAGTCATCATTATGTCATGCTATATATGCAAGGGAAGTTAAACCTAAGTTGGCCATTTATTGTCTTGTTGACCATCTGTGTCATCCATCCCTATGTCAGTTGTACTTGGTGATTATATCTCTTCACATCATCTCTTAGTGTTTGTTTTATGTCAATTGATGGGGGATACGTTAAGGCCCTCCTTCGATGTATCTCTTCTTATTGACTTTAGAACATTATCTAGGAGAGGGATCTAGAAACTAGCTAGTACCTTGGAGCTTGCAGTCCTTAGTGGAAGGCTTCCTCGTGATCGATAATGGGTTTACATCACTTACTCCTACTCGATTTATTCTACGAGTGTTTGACATCAGATCATCTATTGAAACATGCTATATTTTACTAGGTACCTTGGGGTCCATTTTCATCATTGGTGGGCCCCCTCACGTCTGTTAATAGTATAACTTAATGATCGGTAATTAGGAATTTTTTACCATGCTCAACATCAGCTCATTTATTCGCATGTTGTAGAATTGTACCATCGAGTTTTGGGACAAAGAACTTGGGTTTGGGGCCACATCACTCATTCAAGCTACCCCTCCCAAGTTGTGTTGGAAAATATCACTACTATATGAGTACTTGAAGACTATGGGGGAACTCTCCTTGGTGCTTATGTCTTCCTAATATATACCATGACATAGATACACATTGTATTTTCTCATGGATATGATCTATTTGATGACATGGATCCACCATGTACATTTTTGTGGCCATGGTCTTGCATTTGACTTCATGGATCTGTAGTGTATTGTGTTGGAGTCCATTCTTTGTCTCTCTTCCAAGAATGGGTATGCCTACCTCAAGGATGATATATATATATATATATATATATATATATATATTGGATGTTCCTTGGCTTCCTGGCCTCTTTTCTCCCTCCTTACTCTACCTCATGTTGGTAACCATTTTCATAATGTGTTTTGTCCATCCATTCCTCTTCTAAACTCACATGTTAGGGGGAATCTATTACGACCTTATCTTCAACCCTAGGGTCTCATGAAGGACACATTGATTATGCTATGATGAGACACACTCTTCTTCCCTAGTTTCAGTGATTTTTTAGGATGATTGTTACTAATCCCACTGATAGGGTGCGACCGGTGACTGATGAATTGTTTTGCAACTTGTGACCGATCACTAGCTACATTATTTCTAGCCCACGCCCACCTCTGTGGCCTTCTAGAATTGGTAATTTATGAGGAGATGAGCATTGGGTGAGTTGGTTATCTTGTGGCAGGAGCTTGGGAAATCTCAATACAATCTAGTTCACTAAGTTCTAGATACGTAGAAGCCTCTCCTAGCCTCCTCCACCAATATATATAAGGAAGGTGTTTCCATGGGAAAGAGGAGTAAAAATTATTCACAGGTACATGTTGTTGGATTTTCAGAGGAGCTTCTCCACAGAGTTCATCCTTTAGATCAGGTTTTCCTTGCTTGAGTGAGGGTTGAGGAAGAGCAAGAGTAAGGAGAAAAAGGATCACATCTTTCATGACTCAAGGTATGGTTACATGATTGATATATTTCCCTTATTAATTAATATATACTTATGTGTTTTCCTCTCTCTACGGTTGTATTTATTTGTGAATGATAGATCTTATCTCCTCTTGAGTAGATTGGATTAAATCTATATTATAATTGTTATTTCCTAACACTTGGAGAATTCATAGATTGGTTTTTGTTCATCACTTGTGTGCAAGGAGCATATCATAAGAGCCGGAGCTGGATCTCGAGAGTTGCATCATCCAGGAAATACGAGTATAATCGTCATTAAAGAGGTATGTCATTCTCTCTCTCCTAGTGTAAAAAAGAATCAATTTGTTTGTATCTAGGGAAACCCCATAGCTATCTATACTTGTTATTTGTTTTGGACCAAGGGAGGCCCAACTTATCCATAGGATATATTTATCCCCAGTGGAGTCAAAAGTGGTTCCCTTGATTCTATTATTTGTAAGAAACAAGGGTTTTCACATCTCCAAATGGATTTGGCTCTTGTTTCATTACAATTCATAATAAATTTTCATTTGATTCTTGATTTTTCCTTCCTAAAGAATAAATTTGGCCATTCAACATTTTAAATATATGCACTATTTTTTTTTTCAAAATGTGCCAAATATGTTGAACAAAAAGTGTTCAAGAGTGTGCAAATGAGAGAAATAAGAGGCACACAAAAAACACATGGTAGCTCACATCTAACCACCTAAAAAATGAGGTTCAAATCTCCCAGTAAAAAAACTACATCTATTTTTGAAATTGCATTTTGGAGTTAAACTTAAGGATTTCACTAATGATTATAAAGTACACTTTATAGAATTTTTTCTTAAATATTTCTTGGTGTTTTTCTAGTATGTGATGCTTTTTCACCATTTAGCATTATTTGCACCAAAATTATTTTCAATTCGAGAGTTGGTTTTGGAGTGCAAGTCCTTGGATTGAGCTGATAACATCCTCCCTCATTTTCAGACTAACATTGGCATTTAGATGTCATGCCTTCTAAATCATATTTGGCTTGTGATTGTTATATATGTGATACATTGCAAGCTATCTTACTACAATGGCATATGCCTATGTTGGGATTTTGTTCCAAATTAATACTCTTCCTCCAGTTATGTCTATGTTGGTTGCATGTGTTGTGAATAATACAACATGCAAAACAATTGTGAAGCAAATATAGTTTATAAGGCACTACCCACACCAAAATATTTACAAAACTAAAAATTGGCTTTGGGGTGTAAGTAATTGGGTTGATGTTATATCATCCTCACTTACTTTGACACTAACAATATGGAGGATTTTGGTGCCATGGATTGCATACCATATTTGACTTGTGATTGTTATCTATGTGATAGTAGCATATCCCTATATTGATATTTTATTCCATATTCATGCCTTCTAACTAAAGTACTTTATTCTTACAATGTTTTGGTTTTAAATTGCTAGAGAAAGTATCTAAACAATTGTAAAATTGTAGAACTTAAGACTTCTTACCTATAAGTATAAGTTCATACTAATAGACTAAGTCATTTTCTTCTTGAGCTGCTTATGTTCATTTGAATTATATATTCAACCCATGGAGGATATAATTCCTTCTACCAATGTAGAATACAATGATTCAGGTCACCATGCACACTCAATTCTCACATTTATCTATTTTGTTTACCTTCAACTTAAATTTTTACTTGATGGGAAGAAGAGGCATGCCTTATCACTACAAGGTTTCCATGCCCCCTTGAATAACCACCTTATTCATATTCCACCTAGATATCTCAACCCAGGGATGTTAAAATAATTTATAACATCATTCTACTCATGAACTTGTTAATATCATTCATTGAGCTTAGATTGATCATAATTTTTGTTAATCTCTCTCTCTCTCTCTCTCTCTCTCTCTCTCNCACACACACACACACACACACACACACACACACACACACACACACATTCCCTAGTTTTTCCACCAAAATATCGTTGGCATAAGGTTGAGACCAGGTTTCTCTAAGGTTTCCAACAAAAGGTACCATTGTAGTCTAGCAATGTCGGCATATTCATCTTTCCACAAGGGAAAAAAGTCTCACCTAAGGCGTATCTGAGACTTGGATGATAAAGTGAGTCAGAGAGAACGCAACATCAGATTCACCTTAACATTAATTAGGGACATGTAGAGAATCTCAAATATACCCATAAACAATGATTAAATACTTAACCAAATAAGAAAGTAGTAATTGTGCAACAGAAACATAGATCCATACATATCATAGCATATCATCACAACAATAAATTTTAGGGCCCAAGCATATCTTTATATTAGTAGCTCCAGCATTCCAAAATCATCATACATCAAAGGTCTCTAACAAAACCTCTTGCAGATAAAGATATGACTCCACATAACCCATTACATACTCAAGATCGTGATACGAAGGAAAAGGGACTATCATCAAAGACATTTACAGTACCAAGACAAAACTCAGATAGCTAGAGTGTATCCCCAAAATCTGAACTACCACGCTAATCTCTCCTACTCAATAAAAATAATAATAGTGAAAAATATGACCAACCAACCAACTCAACCCCTTTCCCATTACATAGCTCCCATATTTATATTTTTGCCTTGGCTTCTTCTTGGATTCTTTATTCCACTTTAGGTATTGTATCTTTCGCTATTTTTTCATCTTTTTCCTACTAGCGCTCGATGCTCTTGGCCTTTTCCACTATAAGTCCAGCTAGTTCTCGACATTTTTGGTGGTTTCCACTACTTTTCCAACTAACACATGGTGATTTTCCCAAAACTTCGTCATTCCCAAAAATGGAGGGCCCAATAGGCCCCGACCACAATCGTTGACTCATCTTGAGTGAACCCTTCACTTCCTCACTGGGGCTTCCTTCAAATGGAGGGCCCAACTCTAGGATGAACTTTACAGCTTGTTGGAGAAAGTTGTCATACTGCTCCACCTAGTCCTACCACTTCCTCACCAAAATGGAATATCCCACAACAAATTCCTATGCAGCTGCAACATCATGCTCTACAGGCTTAGTCTCTAGCAGCATCTGCCACTCAATCTCTACAACCAAATCCAACTACTACATCTTGAAATAAGTATCCTGAACTTCAGTCTTGAAGTATCTGAGTTTGTTCTTGGAAAACTGAGTAGCCTCGTACATCCCATCCAGTCTTTCTTTGGCCTCCTCAATCTCCATGAACTTCTCATGTTGTGAAATGGGGTTAGTGATCACTTGTGCATCCTTGTTCATCTTCTGGATTTGAATCCAGAGTTCTGTTGAGCACTCAAAACGCCCTAAAAATCCTATGTCGAATTTCAATTTTTGGGTACCAATTGATCTTTTGCGCTTTCTAATTCGACTTCATTATGAAAATGTTGCCTTTTCTTATCATTTTTTGACCCTCATTAAGTATTCCAAAGTTTTCTTGAACCTATGAAAACTCATGAATTAAAAAATACTTAACACTTAACAAAGAATCAACCACCATAAAACTTCCCCTCGATGCGCTCAAAGATTCGGCATCAGAAGGAATTAAACGATGAGATAAAATCACTCAAAAACCATAATCACCGAGTGTCGATCTTCATTGGCATCGTCAAAAGGAAGGTTTCTTTCGTGATAACCATCATATAAGGAAATCACCGGCAATCAATCCTCTTCGGTGCCGGTAAAAGGAGACAAAAGTAAATGTTAAGAGAAGAAATAAATGATATCGTCGATAGCCGATACCTGATGCGCTTAGCAAAATCAGAGAAGATCAAATCGTGATGAACATCTAGACTACGCTGAAGTTTTCTCCGATCGCCAACTTCCAAAATGTTTTCGGCATCGGGAGTTTCAAGGACGTCAACCCAAAGGAAACTATGTAATAGGTTTATCCTTGAATGCCAATCCCCAATACCTTTTCGGCATCGACAGTCCTAGGTTTAACTTAAAGTGCACAACTTGAATAAAGTCCCGAGTCCGACTATTACCTGCGAGCTAAGTCACTGGTCTTCAATGTCACGTATCCTGAGCCAGTTTTTCCACATCAGCATTGTACGATAAAATTGATCGGCATCAGAGGTTTTTCACAGAAGAATATCAACGAAAACACTTGTAACACCTTGTCGATCCTCGATCCATCCACTAGGAAAGTGACATGATGGGACATTTTAGTGCTAGATACATTGCAATCCGGAGCATTTAAGGGACTAATTAATTCCAAATCTTGCATTAGTTGTTAATTCATGTGCGAATTAAAAGGACCATTAAAATTTACCGATACAACACATCACCCTCTATACCTCCGTTGTTAACCCTCTATGAATTAAATTGCATAGATTCGGTGGTAGATTCATTTGAATTTCACTCATCACCCAAATTAATTGGCTGATACGACCGGTAAGTTCTTCCTCGTTAAATCTTCTTGAGCCATTGTAAACAAGATCATTCTGTGCACAAAGGATTTTTAGAGCATCTAGAGAAGCAAGACGAACAATTTAAAATCTTCCAAGCCCCTCGTGAGTATCAAACTACAAATTTTAGCGATCATTACAGGTATGTACCAGTTTGGATTTTCTAAGTTTTCACTTCGGGTATACATTAATATCGAATATATCTCTGTGCACAGGCCCTAAAATAATTTATTTTGATTTGCAGAAACAATGCCTCCAAGAAATACAAACACTAGGTGATCGCCGAGAGCACCTAAGCTAAAAGAACCAAAGGTGGGAGAAGGCTCGTCCCCAGGGCCAGCAAAAAAATTGGAATTTTCTCTGAGGCCAGAGCCAGTCATCAGAACATCCACCAAGAATATTTTCACTCAACCCCCAGACTTTGGATACATAGAGAAAAACATAGGGGGCAAGGCAGTACTCCCGCACTAGGGATAACTATTCAAGAAGATCAGCTGGGATGAATTCTCAGAATATACCTTGCACAGCTACCCCGACATGAGAAAGATCGACGATGAATTTTTTCCAAATATACGACTGTCATACCTACACATGGTAGCGAGAAAGACCCCATTGTTCCCCTGTATAGAACTTTTGCAATGGCTCATCGACCACACAGACACATAGAAGTTCCTGATCAATGACGAAAATGGACAGTGTGTCGGGGTTTTCCTTCTGGTAGAGGTGCATAATTATTACAAGCTCAGAGACCCAGAAGAGCGACTAAACACCGATTTCGTCATCAAATTTTATGAGCACCACGACACTGGTCGATTGATGGCTTCATGGTGGCAAGAGGATAAAAATTACAACAATCAGACCTTTGACTGGTACCAAACGACCAACTTAAGGGAGACATATATCTATCTAATGGCCCTCATCTACCGGTTGTATGGGGAGAAAGATTGTTCCAGGTTTTCAGAGGCAAGGATGCCTCTAGTTTATACTATAGTCATTTCTAGGAGAGGTTTTAACTGGGATACCATCATTTCCAAACAGTTGAGCATTTGCATACAACAGGCTCAGACGTCGAAAGAAGGAGAGACTCCATCCTTCTACATGGATTCTTATTTATTGGACGTCATCTGCGCCAGAAGTGTTTTTCCCGGAATGAACTTGAGTTGGCACGTCTTGTAACCCCTGGTCCATGTATATTTTAGCGTCTTATGGGAGAACAGGTACAAAAAATCCCACTCTCTCATCTGCGATGAATTCATCACCCACATTCATTTCATTCTTTTCAAGAAAGAGTGTCCAAGACTATCGGCTTTGGCCAAAAAGATGATATCAAAGGTTGGTCACTGGTATCAGGGTTTTCGGGGCCACCAGGGCACCACACCTTTTATCTGTGCATGTTCTTGATCGACTAGTAGTAGGGGATATATGCTACCAGACTATCCTACAAGGCTACAATGCTTCCCTGGTGAAAGAAAAGAAATGAGCATTCATACCTTATGGATTCCATATAGGTTCATACCTGGTAAAAAAACATTGTTCAAGCTAAGAAAGAAGGACTGAATCAATTAGATTTTCGATTCTAGAATGGTCGTTTTTGCAAACATGACCTAAAAGGTCTAGTTCTAAAACACGCATCTCAAGTGTCATCTTGCTGGCCATAGACCAAAGACAAATTTCATGATGAGGTATTTATGGAAAATGCTGAGGATTGGGAAGTTGTAGCAAGGATGTCCGACCCTAAGATGACCAGGTTCAAAGCCATGAGCCTGGAGGAACAGATGATGATTCTAGAACAAACAGGTCAAGAGGTCCTTAGAGCTAGAGAGGAAATGATAGTGGCCAAAAGAACAGAGATTCCTCTGGTAGCCCCGATACAAGAAAGAAATTTCCCTGAGGCTCAAGACACACCGGAGAGAGGGTTACTCATGTATGAACATGCCCAACAAATAATGGATCAGATGCGAGATAACCTGGACCTCATCAGGATGCCAGTGCTCCCTACTGACAACTCGGATGAAAACCTGACAGGTCCAAGTGGCCCTGAACTGATAGACATCGATGAAATATCCGAGTTAGATGACCTTGAATCCACAACACCACCAATCGGATTGTTGACAGGTGTTTCAGCTCAGCCAGAGTCAGTCGGGGTATTAGTGGAAGCAAGTGAATAAGACCCCCTCCGAAAGTTAATAAAAATATATGATGATGATGAGAGTCCATAGGTATCTCTTGGGACACCTGTGCATATAGAAGAAGAAAAGGGACCTGAGAAGACATCTTCTCCTATTCCCAAAGTCCAAACCCAAGAGGTTCCACAAAAAGAAAAGGAATTTGAGAGTGTCCTAGACACTGAAATACTCAAAGCATCAGAGACCCAAGCGGACAGTGTGAAGGATGAGACGGGGTTGGGAGATCCAAAGGAAGGAGCCGCACAGCAGGAAATAAGTGTTTCAACGGTCGATGAAAAAGTAAGTATCAAGTCTACCCCTGACCCCTCTGTTTCAATTAGTAACCAAACCCCTGATGAGCGAAAAACAAAAGTCAGGCCTTTGGAGCATAACAAGGCAGTTCAAGAACCCAATCTTGAACAAGTATATACCACCGGAAGTCTGGGAAATATGCTCACTTGGGGAGATCAGCAAATTCCCGAACCCATGGACGAGGTAGACAACATACATGCCATAGATTATGATAGGAAAAGAAAGGCTATCATCTAAAGGACCACCAAGAAGAGGAGGATCACTTTAGATCACTTCATCCTCATCAGTACTGAGGAAAATCCGATCAACATAGAAAATTCTAAGACATCCGAGCTCATCGATGCAGGTATGGAAATCACAGATGCCACCCTAAACAGAGCTAAAAGAGATGAAAAATATTTGGCCTCCGCCTTGAAAAAACTAGAACATTTGTGCCACTTGGCTAAGTACTATGAGGACACCACACAGGTCGCGATGTACCTAAGGAGCGAATTCAAGGAGGCCTATAGCAATTTCACAGACGAGTGACACTTATTCACTGCAAGAATAGTTGATCTCTAAGAAGACACCCTCATGGCACTTGCTACGTGAAAAGATATGGAGCAGTGGTATGAGAAAGTTGTTAAAATAATGTAACTGCAAAGAGTATTCTTATTATTATTGATATATTATTCATAGGATCAATCCCCATTGTGGATTGATCGTGTCGGTTATTGTAATAGGACCAAATCCCCTTGTGCGGATTGGTCAAAAGACAATTGTAATAGGCAGAATAAGAAGTCGACCCCAACAGTTATTAAAGAGACCCAGAAATATAATAAAGGTGGGTTTACCCACCTAGTTTGATAATTCGGCCCTGCCAGTGAAGAGACACTTTACACATGCCAGACTTGTATAAATAAAGGAGGCTAGCACCTCACTTAGACATAACTCACTTGCTCAGTTTGAGAGACAAGTTCATATCTATTACCATCAAAGGAGAGAGAGAGTGGCGCATATCTAGGAGAGGAATTTCTGTATTAGCATAAGAGATATTTTGGCATTGTATTGGCTATCTATATTAAGGAAGTTTTGCCAGGTTTTCTTCCCCTAGAGGGTTTCCCAGGACAAATCTTGTGTCTCTTGTGATTGTGTATTTCTCAGTGATCTTGGATTATGCTATTGTTATCTAATGAAATGAAAACATCTATAATAATGGCTTAAACATTAACATGGTATCAGATCCAAGCTGAAGGAAGCATCTTTCACAAGAGAAAAATGTCACTATTGTCGTACCTACAAATTAGGGTTTTTCAAAAGAGAAGCTTTTCAGCCCTAAAACTATATAGAAAGTTGCGCCCTCCCCTAAGGATCAATTTGGAATCATCACCGCACATTTTCAGTGGCTAGATCTCCTAGAAAGTGAAACCCTAGTTTCACAAAGTACCAGAAAACCAGAGTACCAAAAGTACCAGAAGTACCAGAGTACCAGAAGTACCAGAAAACTAGAAGCACCAGTCTAGAAATCCGCAGATCAAGTTTGAGGGGTTAAAAGTTTGATTTTCGAAATTCTAACTACACCAACATACTCGCCTTAGCCCAGCGCATCTATTCCCTGGATCAGAATTTCAAAATTTGAAGTTTGAAAAATTAGGGTTTCCTCATAAAACCCTAAGTTGCAATTGCAGTTGCAGTTTCAAAACCAGTTGCAGTTGCAGCGGTAGAACAAGTTGCAATCACCCTTGAAGTTTTCTTACGAGTTGGCAATCACTGCTACCAGATGGATCCACTACCTGTAAATGCCATCAGAGGTATGTAATCACATATGTTTAATGGTTAAACCCTAAAAAGTATTTGCAGGAGAAGGGATCTCTTGCCATAGATCCAGAAGGATATCAAGATCCAACACATTCAGAGGAATGATGCAATCCAGGTGTGATTATTCTGATATGCATCTATTTGTCATGACATTATTAGTGTTGCATGTTGAAGCTATGATCAAATTATTAGAAGGATTAAAAGTTGATCATAGAGCTTATCCTCTAACCTAACCTTC
>SNQJ01S0006168.1:310364-334188 GCA_010110895.2 Picea sitchensis | reverse complement strand
AGTTTTGAAAACCCTCTTCCTATGTTTATGTTACTTTGTTTCCTCGTTTTGAAGTTTAAGAAACACTCTTTTGAACATAAGTTTTTCACCTTGTTCATGTTGAAGTACTACAACATTGTCTCCCACAACTAATGCCTCATCTGCATGAATGACATGAATTCGTGGCCTCATTCCTTCTTCCTAGATTACACGCTTCTCTAGGAATTCAAATTCTGTGTGCCCTTCTACTCCACATATGTAGCTAGTAATGACATAGTTGGCCTTGCCTCTTCCAAACCCTCCACCTCTGTCAGCATGGTTGTCTCATTTCGTAATTTAAATACTAGATGTTTCAACTTCTCTTCCTTTGCTAGATAGTCTTTTTGCATCCTTTTCTCTTCCTCTTCCTTTTCCTATAAGATTCTTTCTTTCACAATCTTTCTACTACTTACTATTTAAATTTTCCTATACTTTTAAATAAATTCGATATGCTTCATCCATGGTTCATAAATAATGGGTATTCATCTCACCTTGAATCTGGATCTTAAATCTATTCACATACTTTTCTACCCTTTAGTGCATCAGTTCATTGAGTACTAACTTGAGCGACACTTTTAATAATTCTTTTGTAGACTCTTAGACATACATCTCTTTTTGTTTCAATTTTTTTTCTTGTATGTAAAAACTTTTATGGTAATCAATAGGTAAGAAATTCTCTTTGATCTTAGTCACCATTTTCTTCCATATTTTTATCTTCCCCTATTGCTTGTCTACTCTATATGTTTTCACAACATCCCAACAGAGTATAGCATTCCCTTTCAACCTTTTTATGGAAAAACAAACTCTATTTGGGTATTGGACATTCTCATACTCAAAGTATCTCTTGAGCTCTCCTATCCAATCCATGAGAGTCTCTTCTTTCAGACTACCATCATAGACAAGAACTTTGAGCCTTTGATTACCTCCATCCTTCAGAAATGAGATCAAACACTTGGCTATGTCTCTTTCATCAACATTTTTTTCTTCCCCCGTCTCTTTTTTTGTAAATTGAATATTGTATAGATCCACCATATCCAATTATTATATTCTTTAATTCTTTAATTCTCATTCTCATTCTCAATTCACAGAGACATGCTTAGGAGTTATCTCCTATTCCTTAAGAAAACTACCATTCATGGTCCTTTCTTCTAGCACAACCTCCTATCACGCTTCTCTCAACATGAACAAGATGGAATGACCCTCTGTGAGATTGCCTTGTTTCTATGGTTTCTGAAGTTATAATATTATAGAATCCAACTCTAAGGAACTAATTGGTTTTGATGCTTCTACAATTCTCAACTATAGCTAAAACTTGTTATGATACCACTTGATGCATGATACATGTTTTTTTATTTCCTAACATAACCATAGAACTAGATTGACATTATCAGGGTGGAACAACTACACAAGTAGTGAAATTAAATAACCACAATATGAAGATGATATAGAACTAAATATGTATATAATTAATGATGTAAACAATAAGAAATATAAGGATATATATATAATATAACTCTTTATTGAATAATACTACAAATTAAGCTCATGGATTACACTATGTAGGTCTTAGTCTCTACATAATTCATATTATTTCAGACTAGCATGATGATTGGACATCCAAACATTATTAGACTTCCCTAAGAACATGATTTTATTCTCTCTCTTATTCCTATGCTTTAGTTTGTTAGATATGAACATTCTCTTTCCCCTATTGTAGATTACTGGAATTGAACCTTATGTTGTTTTATTGAACATTACTAGAATTGAACTCTATTATGTTAATTCACTAGATTTATAACTTACTATCAAATTGTTCAATTCTCATGGTAGTCCAAAATTATTTATAATGCTTCACCTCCTCATAAGTTGTCTCTAGAAATTAGCATATGGTAAATCTAGATTTGATTGTCCCAATTAATGCCCATGTGTTTGTAGTTTATGAATTCCGTAAAAACATGTGAATTATGTAGAAATTTGTAGTAACAGATAAATTATGTAGAAACACATGGATCCACAATAGTTATAGAAAAACAAAAGAATTATATAGAAATGGTGACCTCTTTATTCCTGGTACTACGAAAATTATGTAAACATTAAAAAATGTAGATCGAAAAAAAATATGTTGATGTTGATTGCACGAGCCTGGAGATTCTCTTTGTTAGAACAAGGGCAGACCTAAGGTTCGACACTTCAACAATGCACCAACAAAGACATAACTACAAGCCCTTTTGGCAACACCTGCGAAGAAGATGAAGTGTCACCCAAGGTAGAGGCAGGGGTGGTTGTAGGAATCCAATGTCTACAACCTAGCTGGGACACAGATCTATGATTACAATACCCTAGAAAAGTATTTAGCAGTTATCATTTATTAGTACTTAACTCTTATTCACAACATAGATAAAAACCTAATTATAGAGAAGCACAGTATTCACTAAGATCTAACACATTCAAGTACTTAGCATATGGAGATAAATCAAATCTAGCATTCATTCACATGTCTAAGCACTAAGCTATCATATCAGATGCATATAACATGTATCCTTGTACTAAAGATACATCACATCAAGAACATAGAAACTATAATGCCCAAAGAAACCGTAACACATGATATATGTGGTTCACCCCAGGCTACGTCACCAACTCTTCTTCTCTTTATTGTCTTCTATCAATATTCTTACATGCACAAAGCATCAAACCCACTCCGCATAGGACAGGAGATCTGCGTGCACCTCACCATATCCTCCTTCCCCGAGTTAGATATCGACACAAAGCCTCTGTATAGTCACTTTCACTTAGCTTTGTAATTTCTCAACACACAGTATGCACAAAGCCTTACAATCACATAGATTTCATTCTCGCTTTCATACATCACCTAGCTTATCTATTTATACATTACAAAATGTCCCTAGCATGGGTAAACCCATGGGCCAACATCCTCATACCCGTTACATAATTCCAAAACCCAAAAACTTCCCTAAAAAGGGGCCGAGATCCCGCGATCTCTTCTTCGAATTGCGCTCCACCTTCGACTAGCCTATCGAAGTCCCAAAAGAGGTCAAAAATGACCAAGGATCTTCAAAACTTGGTCAAGGGCCAACATGCCCCCAACACTCACCTATGAATCGTCTCGAGTCACTCTTCTCTAAGTAATTATTCCTCAAAATCCTCGAGCTACTTTGACCTGTTGCTCGTGGAACTCCTGAATAAATGCCTCGTTCATAGGTCCTTCCAAGCATTGTTCGACTGCAGTGACTACTTGTTCCATCTCTACTCCTCGTCCTTCAATATCCTCAAACAGTAGGCAAGCTTCATCCTGGATTGGTTGGATCCTCTGAGTCACTTCCATGAATTTTCTCAGTATGGTATGGACCTGTTGCTGAGCAGTGCACTGTTCCTGGGACCTTTTCATTCTCTCAACTGCTAATAGGAGCTTCAACTATGCTTGTACTGTTGTTGCTTGTTTCTTTTCCTCCTGGAGCTGCGATTCCAATGTCTTCAGTTCAGGGTCCTCGGTAAGGCGCTCATAAGTCTGCACACTTCATCTGCTAAGATGTTTACATCCCAAGGCTAATTCCTTGATTCTATGGACTGCTCCTCGGGTGGTTTCTTCTCGCTGGTCTCTCACTTCCTGCGAATTTCTTGGTATTGTTTGTAACTTTAGATATGCTATTCTTTGTTGAAGTTGTTGAATGGCTTCAACAAGCTTCGCCACTTTACTTTCTACTGGGTCTTCTTCCTTCGGTTCTAAGCCTATCACAGAGCGAAGTTCTCTGTTGAATGATTCTTTAACTCTAACCTTCTCCGTGAGTAGTTGTTATTTCTCTTGTTGGATCTATGATCTCTCTTCTTCAAACTTTATTTGAAGGTCGTCCTTCTCTTGTTGTGAAACTCAGCGTTGTTCGATGAATTCCTCTTGTGCTTACTTCAAGCTCACTGTGGCCTACTCTTTTTCTTCCTACACGCGATGAAGGTGAGCTTCGGTCGTATTAACTATTCTACAGAGTTGGGCAGGCTCATCTCCCAACTCTGTTTCTTCTGATGGTGGGGGTGCTGTGGACATTGCGCATTTGGAGTGAAAGTCTTGTTGTACCCCTCTTAGCTCTGCTTCAATTCTTTCATACATGATTTCTTTTTTTGCTTCATTTCTCTCCAAATATCTTTTGAGGCGTCTGACACAACTACGATAATGAAGTCGAAGTCATCGACCGTGAACACAGTTTGCAACTTCAGTTTACTAGCTTTGGACTTCTTTCGCGATGTGGGTTTCGTTGGGGAAATATTTCTTTTCTTGGATGTCTCTTCCTCTTCAAGGGGGTTCCTAGGAGGTGTCACTTTGCCTTGCTTCTGCTTGTATTCTTCTCCCTTGTCCTCTTCCTTGTCTACTTTGTCATCACCTCCTCCTCCAGGCGATTCTGAAGAAATTTCTTCTGATGCGCTACTCAGTTCATGTATTTATTCCTTCTTCTTCCTTTTGCTACTTCCAGGTGTATCATACTCTTCGCCTGTGACCACCGGACTTCTGATTAGGTCAGGGTCAGACAGTTTTGTTAGGTCAACAGGGATAAGGAGCTCTGTAGTCCATTCCTTACATACTTCTTCTAGGTCCTCCTCTGTGAGATTGTAATAAACCTATAGTACTTATTTGTGTTTGTCTCTCAGAGCAGTGATATAGATAAAATGTATGTCTGCATGGAACTTCACAAATGGCCTAAACTTGTGCAAGGTGTTTGGCATCATCCAATGGACAAACTCAATAACCCTCTTTAACTACAAGTAGTAGGTATGGAAAATTGCCTTTGACTACCATTTTTTCCCCATATCGCTCGAATACTAGAGCGTGGTGAACTTCACCACTAAGGGTTCAAATGGCTCTATTTCAGGGAAGGTCGCACCTTCCAGCATCTCCCAAGAAATGAACGCGATGAGGATCAATAGAAAACTAAAATGGAACTCATATCCCTGATCCTGAGCTTCACAATAGTCTTGTTATAACTGGTTAACTAAGTATCTTTCTCAATTCATTTGTAGCCCCTCCACGCATTTTTCTGTGAGGTCAACGACAAACCCCGTGACCTGCGTGGGTCTATTCTACCTGACTAGATTACCAATGATCAACTAGCAAGCGAGGTGCACTGTGCCATTCTGGATGGAGTCTACCTTGTAGCCTCGCTTCCCCTTATCCACATCATCGTAGGTATCTTTAATTTTCTATGCCAATGCACGGTCTGCAACTTTCCCTGGGTAAAAGTCTTGCGGGTTTGTTCCCTGCATGCTCAATCCAGTGATCTGATGGATCAGCTCTATATCGATGGTGATACGCCTGTCCAACCAGATATAACCACCATGGAAGCACGAAAACAGGATCTTAATTCACTCATTAACCTCCTAGTGTCTTCCGAATTGTGGAATCTTCATCATGTTCAAGATAGTGGACCTCGCGATGTCCATAGTCCATGGTTGTGGGATTATCTTCAACTTCTTCCCCTTCATCCTGGTCAAATACCTATGAGGGGAGAGCATGCTATGGTTCTTGCGATCTCCTAGGTTGAAGTTGTTGATCTTCAATGTCAGGATCTTATCCAGTTGTGGTTTAACTGCACGTATCCCCTTCGGAAGGTACACAGTAATCAGAGTGTAATCGAAGTCCCTTGGGATACTGTCACGACTCACCACGCCGGCCAGAGCCGGGATGTAGTCGGGCAGGATTTATGGGATTAGCTTCACAATCGACAAGTCATCATGATGCTTGGTGCATTTCTCCGTTGAAGCGCGAGATTCTCCAGATCCACGAGCAGTTGAAGGGGAGGCTTGCACTCCTCTAGTCGATGAAGCTTGAATCCCTGCAGACATTACCTTTTCAGCCATTAGATCGATTAGGATTTCCTCTACTGACTTTTCTACTACACTAAGTTCATCCGACATGCACACTCGAGATCGGATAACTCAGATCGATGAACATACGCTCAATGGAAAAGAACAAGTGGTGAAGTCTTAGTAAACAAAGTGCGGTAATAGTCATCTCTTTGTGGGCTCAAAGAATCATAGTTTGCAAAAATGTTCTCGATACAACATGCAACGGGATAAATAGGCAACGTCGTAATGGTTTCTTCCAACGGGTTGAAAAGATTTAATCATTGCAGTTCCATCCATTATGGCGCAGTCCCAATAGTCCAATGGCAAGCTTTTCAGTCATAACTATGTTTCTAGTTGTTTTGGAGCATCGGTCTAACGGTCATAATGCCTCCAATGGTTATATCTCTTCGTCATGGCGAAGTGCCAATCTGAGCTACTCTAATATTCCGATGAGGTTCATATTCTGGATACCTTCCTTCTACAAAGTCTTCTCTGGAAATTCTTGCAATTTCTCTAACTTTTCTTTGTTCTTGTTGAGCTTTATAGCATTCTTCCTTGTGATCTGCGTATCGATACTCCTCTTTCCATTCTGATTCTTATCTCCTCTTGGCATAGTAACTTTGTGTTGTTGATGATTTTTCCTAGGGTTCAAGGTCAATACTTCTTCATTGTCTCGGGTAGGTGCTCTACTCTCCTGTACAGACAGGTGTTTCAAGTCTTCCCGTGTTCTTCCAACTTTGACGACCATACCTTTGGTCCTTAGGAGCTTCGACTGGCCTTATTTTTATTTCAGTAAGTCTGTTATTCTCCTAGCCATGAAATCTCTTAGTTCTTGATTTTTTTGTTCTAGGGATTCCTCTTCTTATTTTCTTTGGATCTGATCTTTCTGAATCTAGTTTTTTCCTAGTAACATAGCAAATGGGATGATGTTCTCAGTAAATTTAACGACTTCAAATTCTTCCTCTATCGAAGTTCCATGAGAACTCATAGATGTTGGGGTAAGTCTTCCACATAGGGTTATTAACTTTCCACTAAATAATCCTATTCCTCCCAATGAAGGAATCATAGCAGGCTTTCCCAAAATTTCCCAAGTTCATTCTGTCATGATATTCACTTATGTTTCCTCATCGAGAACACACTCTATGTCGAAGTCTCCTATTCTTGTTTCTATGCACTCTTTCTTTTTTAAGATCTCTGATAGATTAGTGTTTCTGTGATCATTCAAGGTTTCTTTCATCTGTAATAATATAGTCTATGATTCTTTATGGGGTTCTTCCATAGTCTTAATCTCTTGTCTTGTCTCATGGTTTTCTTGTTTCATATTCATTCTTTGAACCATAGAAATCATTCTAGGAAAATCCAAAACTTCATGGTCCATAGCTTTACAACACAGACAAATAGGATTTTTACCAGGGCATTCCTTAGCAAGATGTCTCGGTCTTCTGCAACTGTAACAAAGAGTTACTTCTCTCTTTCTAATAAATGATCCCCAGCCTTTCTCGTATTACACACTAGGATCATAGTAGCTAACCTGCAAAAAATTCTTTCTAGGATTCTGCATCCATTTTTTAGTCCAAAAATCCTTTCTATGCATAGGAATAACATATCTTTCATTATTTCTATCAGATCTACTCATATCAAACCTTCTTTCTTCTAGTTGTGCACTAGTTTTTAGACTAGGACAAAATTTATCAAACATGCCTAGATCCATACTTTCGAAACAAAAAATTCCACTTATCTTACCTTTAATAGAGCACAAAGCTTTAAGATATTACCTCTTTTCTTCAGACCTTATTTMTTTTYTATTACAGATCTTCGCAAGTCAAGTAGAATAYTGCGCACTAGAGCAATAGATCTATGCACATATARAAATAAATCAGATCTAGCATTCATTCACATGGCTAAGAACTAAGCTATCATATCATATGCATATAACATATATCCTTGTACTAAGCATACATCATATCAAGAACATAACAACTATAATGCACAATTGAACCATAACACATGATATACGTGGTTCACCCCCGGCCTGGGGCTACATCCACCAACTCTTATTCTCTTTATTATCTTCTGTCAATCTTCTTACATGCACAGAGCATCAAACCCACTCCCCATAGGACAGGAGATCTACACGCACCTCTCCAGATCCTCCTTCCCTGAGTTATATCTCGGCACAAAGCCTCTGTACAACCACTTGCACTTAGCTTTGCAAGTTGTCAACACACAGTATGCACAAAGCCTTACAATCACATAGATTGCATTCTCTCTTTCTTACATCACCTAACTTATCTATTTATACATTACAAAATGGGCCTAGCATGAGTAAACCCATGGGCCAACATCCCTATACCTGTTACATAATCCCAAAACCCAAAAATTACCCTAAAAAGGGGTCGAGATCCTGCGTTCTACGCTTCAACTTGCGCTTTGCCTTTGACCAACCTGTCGAAGTCCCAAAAGAGGTAAAAAATGACCAAGGATCTTCAAAACTTGGTCAAGGGCCAACACTCTTGCATCATCTTCCATCTAAGTGAGAATTACCATGGAACAAAAATTACAATTTCTTGAAATTGGTGGAAGGAGTCCCATGAATATGGACATGAAAGGTTAGGGGCGGGGGTTTTCTCCAAGAAGAAAAAATTCTGGAGGAATGACAAGGAGAATTGTTTTTATAACTAGTTGAAAGTATTCATCCTAGAGAACATCATAAGAAAGAGCTACAACATAGTCCTTCCTAATGGAAAAGTGACCTATAATTATTTGATTGAAGAGGGTACCATATGAGATATGTGTAGTAATGAAATATGGACCAAGGAACAAACATTTGAATCAACATATATGTTGGTGATAGCCATCATCAAATTTCATATTTGTTTCAGAGGGATGACTGGCATAGAGAAGGATTTATAGTCTAAGTGTTGCATGTGTCAACAAAAGGCTTAAAAATAATAGAATATGTCCATTGCAACTATAGTCTTCTCTATAGTGACCACATAATATGATGAATAATGGATATTGTTCTTTCTTCAAAACTGTATGCATCAATGCCCCTTCTATCCTCAAATTTTGGAAACTTAACCAAGTCCACAACACCTTTTGGACACTTCCCATACACTACTTGAAATGGAATTTTTGCAGTGGATCTATAAACTGAATTATTGTAAGAGAATTCAACGTGATCTACAACCAAATCCCATTGACCTGGTTTTCTCCAATCAAACTTCTCAACATGTCCCCTAAACTCTAGTTAACTATGTTTGTCTAGCCATCTATCTATGGATGATATGTTGAACTTTACTAGAACTTGGAACCCATGGTCCTCCAAATAATCCTCCAAAAATGTCTAAAAAATCAAGTATCTCTATTTCAAGTGATACTCCTAGGAGCCCATGCAACTTTACAATTTCCTGGAAAAATAACACAGCCACATGTGTAGCATCACTAGTGTTCGTGCACGGTATGAAATGTGCCATCTTAGAAAATCTATCTACCACCACCAACATTGAATCATAACCTTTTTGTGTCTTAGGCACTCCCAAAACTAAATKCATGCTTATGTCTTCCCATGACTTTTCAGGTACCAATAAGAGAGTATATAACCTAGTTTTATGGATTCTCCCCTTGGACAATTGACAAATTCTATAGAACTCAATAAAATTCTTGACATATTTATTGATACTAGGCCATAAATAYCTTTCATTAACTAATGATTGGGTTTTATCCACTCCAAAATGCACATCTAAACCTTATTGTGTTTAGTCTCAACGAACTCTGTGGAATATAAAATTTATGATTCTTAAGAAAGAATCCCTCTTGGATGGGGAAATCTAAATATGGTTTTCTATTTGTACCCCATGGTTCACTACAATATTTCCATGTCTTTTTAAAATATGTGTCTTATCCATACAACTCCTTAATGCTATAAAAAATGACAACTTCAACATGCATGGTATTTAACAACAACATCCTCCAACTTAATGCATCAAAAGTCTTATTATACTTTCCAAACCTATGTTTTAAAACAAACACGCTCTCTATAAAAAAATCTCCCATTTCAAATGCCATTGATTCATCTTACCTTTATTATTTATGTATTGTAGTGCCTTATGATTTGTAAACTACACAAATCTCTTAGTAGGAAATAATATCTCCTTTTTTTCAAGACTTGAACAATCACATAAAATTCATGATCATAAATAGAGTAATTTTGATTATGATCATTCAACTTCTTTCTAAAAAATTCTATCGACTTACCATCTTGAATCAAGACCTTTCCAATTGATAAGCTACTTGCATCATAGTCTAGTTGAAACAACTTGCTCAAATATGGAAGTGCCAGCATTGGTTCTTTGGTTACCTTGTTCTTCAAGGTTTGAAATGACTTTTCTAGTATTTTTGTCCGCTAGAAACCTCCATTCTTCATATACTTAGTGAGTGGTGCACAAATCCCACTAAAGTTTATGATAACATTTTAGCAAAATATCGTGAAACCATGGAAAATATTTACATCAGATGTATATCTAGGCATTAGCCAATCGATAATGGCTTTCACCTTTTTAGGATCCATCATCAAACCGTGTTTGGAAACTATAAAACCCAAGTAAACCAACTCTTCTATCAATAAGGTACACTTCTTCAAGCTAATTTGCAGCTTCTCCTCTTTCAACCTTTCCAACACTTGCTTCACATGCTCTCTCTTGGACATGGTAAAAACCAAAATGTCATCAAGATACATGGTGAAATTTTTTTCTAGAAGTGTATTCATGGCCTCATTCATCAATATCATAAAATTACTTGTGCATTAGTCAAGACAAACAACATAACTGACCATTTAAATAGTTTATCCTTTGTCTTGAACATTATATTCTACTTGTCACCTTCCCATATCCGAATTTGATGGTATCCATTATTCAAATCTATCTTTCAAAACTACTTCACCTCACTCATGCAATTGATGAGGTCTTCCATTATTGGTAAGGGAAACTAGTACTTTATAGTGATATTGTTAATATGTCATGAATCGATGCACATTCTCCATTCATCGCCTTTCTTTGATGTCAAAACTATTGGGACAATGAAAGAACTTAAACATTCTTGGACTAACCCTATGTTAAGTAATTCCTACAATTGCTTATTTACTTCTTCTCTCTTTTCAGGATTTATTTGGTAAGGATCCTTATTAGGTAGAATTGATCCTAGAATCAAATCAGTATGATGTGAAATACTTTTTCTGTGTAGCATTGCCATTGGAAGCAATCCTTATGAACTCATCCAACAATTTTTGAATATCTATTGGAGCATGACTCTTTTCCTCATTGTCTTTTAGTATCTTTGGAATTATGGCCAAACAAAAATTTTCCTTCTTTTTCTCCCAAAACTCTTTAGTTGATCATGATAGTACACAATCACTTTTATTGTCACTACTTTAGTATCACTATTGTCCATTTTCATTGTCTCCTATTCTACCATTAGTTCTAGCATATAAAATTTTCCATCATTATTGAATTCATATGTATTTTCCATACCTTCATGGAGAACCTTCCTATAAAATAACCACAATCTTCCCAACAACACATGACATGTGTCCATCTCCACCACATCACATAATACTTTGTCATTGAAGTCGTTGATTTAGAAACTCTGTAAGCATTGCTATGTCATAGTGACTAGTTGACCCTTATATAGCCATGCAACCCAATATGTATTGAGATGAGGAATGCAATTCAATTTCATCTTATCGATCACCTCCATGGACACCATTTTTTTTTTCCTTTTACATTTATGATCAAATTATACAATTTACCATGAATGTTGTTTTTAGTTTTGAAAACCATCTTCCTCTCTTTAGGTTCCTTCGTAGACTTGTTTTCAGATTTAAGCAACACCCTTTTGAACATAAGTTTTTCACCATGTTTATGCTAAAGTACTACAACATTGTCTCTCACAACTAATGTGTCATATGTCTGATTGACATGAGTTCCTGGCCTCATTCCTTCTTCCTGTATTGTGCTTCTCTAGGAATTCAAATTCTTTGTCCCCTTGTACTCCACATATGTAGAAAGTAATGGAATACTTACCCTAGCCTCTTCCAAACCATCCATATCTACCAACTTCTCTTCCTTCACTAGACACTGTTGTTCCATCCTTTGCTTTTCCTCTTCCTTTGCCTTTAAGATTCTTTCCTCCACAATCTTACTACTATTTCCTATGTAAATTTTACACTACCTTTAAATAAATTTGATATGATCCATGCATGGTTCCTAAATAATGGGTACTCATCTCACCTTGAATATGGAGCTTAAATATATTCACATACTTTTCTACCCTTTAGTACATCAGTTCATTAATTCATAATTTGAGTGAGAATTTGAATAATTATTTTTTATACTCCCAGACATACATCTCTTTTTGTTTCAAATTTTATGCTTGTATGCACAAATTTTGATGTTAATCAATAGGTAAGAACTTATGTTTGATCTTACTCACCATTTTCTTCGATATTTTTATCTTCACCTACTACTTGTCTACTCTATATTTTTTCACAACATCCTACGAGAGTGTAGCATTACCTTTCAATTTTTTTATTGCAAAACAAACTATATCGGGGTCTTGTACATTCTCATACTCAAAGTATCACTTGGGATCTCCTATCCAATCCACGAGAGTGTCTTCTTTCATATTACCATCACAGAAAGAAAATTCCCCCCTTGCATTACCTCTAGCCTTCAGAAATGAGATCAAACACTTGGTTAGGTCTCTTTCATCAAAACCTTTTTCTTCCTCCACATATATATATTTTTTAATATTCTATATCTCCACCATATCAAATTATTATATTCTCTAATTCTTCAATTATCATTCTCAATTCCTCTAATTTCTAGTTCCTTGCACCTCCTCGACATGATCATATTCATAGAGAGATGCTTAAGAGTTGTCTCCTAGTCCTCAACCAGACTACCATTCATGGCCCTTTCTTCTAGAACTGCCTCCCACCACTCTTCTCTCAATAGGCACAAGATGGAATAGGTCCCACGGAAACTTTTAGGGGATAAATTTCTCCCATGGGATAATTTTCCATGCTTTTTCCCAAAAAATGATTCGCTATTCTAAAAATTATTCTCCCAAATTCTATAGGACAAAATTATTTTACCTTAAAAATCRCCAAAAGTTTATAAAAACTATATAAAATCCTTAGAAATTTGAATATTTTAACAAAAGTATCGGCAAACATTTATAGTTGAAATACAAAGGAACAATAATATTCACCAAGGTTTCTACCTTTCAAAAYAAATTTCCATCCTTAAAATTATCCCTAGGAATGACCCTCTGTCAGGTCTCCCTGTTTCCATGGTTTCATAAGTACTAATATTGTAGAACCCAACTCTTAGAAAGTAATTAGTTCTGATTCTTCTACAATTCTCAACTAGAGATMAAAATTCCTATGACACCACTTAAGGCATGATACATGTTTTTTGATTTCCTAAAACAACTATGGATCTAGATCGACATTATCATAGTGCAACAACTATGTAAGTAGTGAACTTAAATAACCACAATATGAAGATGATATAGAACTAAATATGGACACAATTAATGATTTAAATGATCATAAATATAAGGACATGGATATAATATAACTCTTTATTGAATAATACTCCAAATTGGGATCATGGATTACAATATGTAGGTCTTAGTATCTCCACAATTCATACTATTTCAGACTAGCATGATTAGAAATCCAAAGAGTCTTAGAATTCCCTAAGGAAATGATGGTATTCTATCTCTTATTACTATTTTTTAGTTTGTTAGTGATGAACCTTCTCTTTCCCCTATTTCAAATTACAAGAATTGAACATTTTGTTCTTTTGTTGAAGATTACTGGAATTGAACCCTATTATGCTAACTCACTAGATTTATAACCTACTGTCAAACTATTCAATTCTCATGATAGTCCAAGAGTCTTTGTAATGCTTCACCTTCTCCAAAATTGTCTCTATGAATTAACATGTGGTAAATCTACCTTCGATTTTCCCAATTCACTCCCTTGTGTTTGTATTTTATCAATTTCATAGCAGTGTGTGAATTATGTATAAATTTGTAGCAATGTAGAAATTATGTAGAAACACATGGATCCACAATACTTATATAGAAACAAAGGAATTCTATAGCAATGGTAACCTATTTATTCCTCCTACTATGTAAGTTATCTAAACAATGAGAAATGAAGATCGTTAGAAAATATTTTTGTGTTGATTGCATGATCCTAGGGATTCTCTTGCATCATCTCCCATCTAAGTGAGAATGACCATGAAAAACAAAATACCATTGCTTGAAATTGGTGGAAGCAGTCCCATAAATATCGACATGGCCATGTTATTCCCAACTCAATTATTATGATGATGATGATATATAATTTGGCCTTTGACATGAAATATGGGGGGAAAGTGTTTGTTCCAAGAAAGAAAATTTCTAGAGGAATGACAAGGAAAATCGTTTCTAGAACTGGTTAAAAATAGTTATCCTAGAGAACATCATAAGAAAGAGCTGCAACACAACCCTTCCTAATTGAAAAATGACATGTCGTTATTTGATTGGAGAGGGTACCATATGAGACATATGTATGAATGAAATATGGACCAACCAACAAACATTCGACTCAAAATATATGTTAGTGCTAGACATCATCATATCTCATATTTGATTGAGAGGGATGAGTGGAATAGAGAAGGATTTCTAGTCTAAATGTTGCATGTGTCAACAAAAGGATAAAAATAATAGCTTGTGTGCATTAGAACTATAGGTTTCTCTATAGAGACCACATAACAAGATGAATAGTGGATACCATGCATCTAATAAATCATAGACACAATTCTCAATCGTCAGAACAAACTACAATCTACATATTTTATTATATGTGAAATCATCAAATCTTGTCATTCAAAAGTTTTGAATGTCCTCAAATCCATTTTTTTTAATATTTGTCATTGATTTATTGTAACTGGATTGTGACTTTTTCATGAATCTCCATCAGATAAATTTTGAGGTAAAAAATGGGCCTAAAAAAATGTTCTAACAACATCAACTTAAAAAAAACAATAAAATCTAAGATGATGATGTCAACCATAAGAGTAAATAATAATAAAAAAACTACAATTATTTTAATCGTATTTTTTACTTATCTCCTTATAGGTTTACTGCATTTTCAATTGTTCCCACTTGTTGGATGCATACATAAATTATGGATCCAATAAGTAGTTAGTCTACATACTTTTGATAAACTTATAGTGAGATAAATTGGAAGTACCTGAAAAAAAATGTGTTTCTTCTTCCACATCCAATGAGTGCATATACTTGAAATTTGAGTAAACTTGTAAAGAGATAAGTTGAAAATATGATAAACAAGTATTTTTCTTTCTTTCCCTTTGAAAATTCTTAACTTTTATTTTATTATTTTAACTATTATTTTATTAATTTTCTTAGGAGGCCCATTATAGAACTCAAAATTTCTCTAATGCTTCATATATTCTGAAATATTCTTATTATAACTAGATGCAATTCAACCAATCAACAAATTCCTTCAGGAGGCTTTCCATACATTGCTTGAAATGTATTTTTCCTAGTAGAGGTGTACATAGAATTATTATTGGATGCTTAAGGTAGAATCAAATCCCACTGACTTGATTTGTCTCCTACCAAACACCTCAATAAGTTTCCCATACTTATGCTTACAAATTATGTTTGACCATCTTTCTAGGGATGGTATGGATAACTAAGCTCTATTCTAGAATAAATTGTCTTTCACAAGGTTTTATATAAATGAACTAAAAATATAGTATCACTATTTTAAGTGATACTTCTAGGAAATCGATATAACTGCATAACCTCCTTGCAAAACAATTCTGCAACATTAGTAGCATATCTCATTTTCTCTCATTTTTCAACTTACAACTAAATATTAATATTAATTAATTAGGATTTCTAGATGTGTCATATTATGTTTTCCTTATTTTATCATAAAGTGACCCTTCTTTCTCAATAAGATGCAAGAAGATGGTTTCAAAAACATCTAGAGACAACCATTTGGATTGAGTGGGAAGTTGAACTTAGTGGCCAATAAGATAGGAAATAATATGTTGTTGGTGAGTGAAAGGGGTGTGTGTGACCAATATTATATCTAATTCCAATAGATGCTAAAATATGGAATATCATTAGGGGGATGGGAGAGTTGAACCTCATATTCTAGAATAGGCAACTCATATAGCTTGATCTCATTGACATTAATGACATGAAGGATGCGTAGCGAGGAAGGAAAATCCAATTGATAGAAATTGCCATTAATTTTCTTAAGAATGCTATAGGGGGCATGGAAAATAGGATTGAGTTTATGATGGCACTTTGCATTAAAATGTTTATTTTCATGTACAACCAAAATCAACCACCAATATTAACTAAGTAGACACATGATGGAAATCCTAAAGGGATATATAATGTGCTTGGGAGGATTGAATGGTAGTATTGGCATGAGAAGGAATTCTAGCCAATATTTTAATAAAGGATGATGCTGCATGCTTCTCATTGTGTTAGTTATGAGAGACAATGAGAATATGAGTGTTATGTAGCGTGTAAGGGGCCAATGATTGGTAACCATAACAAACCTCAAAGGGTGAATGTATAGTATACACATGGACATCCAAATTATACTTATGAGGGGGATCAGGTAAATAATAATCTCACTATTTATTCTAGGTTTGTGCACTAGGTTGTTATTCACCACTTTGTCCTAACCATTTGTTTGTAGATGAAAGGAAGTGGAAAAATGAAACCAATAACCCAATAATTACCAATGTGTCTTCTAAAATGTGTAGAGGAAGTGGGAATATTTGTTAGATACATTAGTGAGGGGGATGTAGAAATGAGACGATAAGTGGGAGAAAAACAACTCAACTATTTATTGTATTCAAGCAATCTTGGTGCAGGGAATAAAGATTCTGATTTGTAGAAATGACACACCACCATGACAATATAATCATGCTTCTAAAATGTCATCGGACACATGAAACTAATGAAATCCATATATAATGAATCCTAGGGATGATAGGGTATTGGTAGTGGTTACTACAATTGTTTTTTATGATTGTCTAGTTTAGCTTGATTATAAACAGGGTAGCACCTGTAACACCCTAGTTCTGATCCCTGTGAAATATAATATATTATGTAAAAAGTGATTTAGATTGGTGAACCACTAAATTTGAAAGATACAAAGTTCCTAGAAATGTAATATTATATATATATATTTAATAAAATGCGCCAGTGGCTATGAGACAGACAAGGAAAAGAGATAGGGGCATATGATTCTACAAGAGGGGGGGATGAGGGGATAATACTTTTATTTATTATTTATTTATGAATTTTGGAGTGGGGAGGGGGCACGTGAATCTCTTGGGGATACCATGTTGTCTCTTAGGGAATGTGAGTCTCTTGGCGAGACCACACCCTTGATATTTAAACCATGTTTGTGGGTTGTTGGGGGTTGTTGATTGTTGTTCACTTGGATCTCTCTTGTTGTTCATTTTGGGTTGTTCCTATGTGGACCATTCATTTTATGGTTCACTCATTTTGGGTTCCTCATTATTTCTAATTTGTGTACTCTAGGTATGGGCATGGAGATGAATAACTGGAGGAGGATATCAATTGTTAGATGTATTTAAGAATTTACTGATCATTCCAAGAGGGAATCGATGCCTATGCATATAAGATTGATGAAATATCTGAAAGAACTATCCACAGTTGAGAATCCTTGGATTTTCCAACATTCATATTTACTTATCAGTAGCACTTGAGCCCTCGAGAAAAATGGAACAAGTTGAGGGAATACACGACAAATAAAGGGGTTCATTTATTTGGGTTGTGTAGGATAAAGGGGAAGAGAGGTGGAAGTTGGGATTACTGTGTGGTTGGGAAAAATTGAGAGCCTGTTAGCAAACTTTAGTGTGATTTATATTTGGCCTAAGAATCATCCTTGTTGATTCAAATCCATGGCTCACAGGTGACACTTCTATTGAGAGTGAATGAACATCAATGTCTATGGTTTGGAGGAACATCCTTGGTCTACAAATAGTTGGTGAATGCTTAAATTAAATATAAGTTCTCTCTATGTTTCCTTGTATAATTATATTCTGCCATGTAGTTAATCTATGAGATGCAATTCTATGTGAATGTTGGCTAGTTATTTATGTGCATAGAATGTTAAAGTATTCTATGATTGTTTCACACAAATCTTGTTTATTGCATGTGTTCCTTTCATGCTTTTCTTGTTAGAAAAACACGATCATAGAGAAATAAAGAAATAAATTAAAACAAAGGAAAAAATAAAACATAGAATATACACAATACAATAGAGACACAAATATATGTGGTTCACCTAGTGTGGGATATCTCCAGAAGAGAAATTTCCAGGTCCTTCCTTTAGTATTATCCAACAGATGAAGGGATACAACCTACAACATACACACTCCAACTTCCTCTTCTTTCTCTCACAGTATCCTTTCTCAGAATATAATATTCACACACACATACACAACCAAAATACAATTTCCTCATAAAAGAGGGTTTCCTTTTAGGGAAAAAAACCCTAACATAAATTATACCATTAGATCCGCGACTTTATAATGAACGATCCATATTGACTATGAAATTACAATATTTGAGAAGACAATTTTACTGAAAATTTATCTTCGGGGTCATTTCCCCCAAGCCCCCACCAAGAGGGGGCTCCAAAATTTCTCGCCACCCCACCTTGGACCCTCTTGGTGAGAGATGTGGGGGGGAATTCCCCCCACACCCCTCATCAGGTAATGGGGTCCAAATGCAGCTGAAACAAGACCTTTGAATCAGGAAGATAATCACGCTCCACAACCAACACTTCTTTCTTAGTTGTTTGAAAAATATATCAGAATCAGTCCAATATGGTGCACTCCATATATAGTGTGGCTCAATTGGTGGCTAGTCATGTAAAAAATTGTTATCATAGTTGTAGGATACAACACTGGGTCGTGAAGGGCCTGCTACATACCAGGACAAAAGTTGTTTAAGGTAGATTTTTATTTTGAATAAATTAATGGATATGGGACAATGATGGAGGGGGGATTTTTGTGGTTTAAACTCTTCTCTTCAGCCATGGAAACCATGTTCAGCTGATTCCAATCGGCCTTATATTTTCACCGAGCTCTCAATTGCTCGATCTGGGCATCAGAACTGACAAATATATCTTTTGGAGCTACAACATACAATATTTGTCTATCTCGCCTCAACATGGGATATCCACCATCGATCTGTGGTTGCAATTAAATATTTATCCCACTTTCATGGGAAAATGATCGATTGCGTTACTTATAATGAAAACAGAACCTAATGTTACTTGTGTGATATGAAGGGAGTCACAGAACCTTTTGTACCCGCATGAAATATAACCTTTTGACTATGGTAGCCTCTGGGCCAATACCCCAAATACTAGATATCAGAACAATTTAGTAGTGTGAAGTGCGAGGAGATACAATACCCGATGGGATGATATCTGATAGCCCATGTGAGTTTATAGCCCAATGGGGCCATGCAAATGATTATGGAGATCGAAATATATGAGTGGTGTCATGTGTGGAAGAGTTGATAATTAGTGGACTCCTTGACCCTCAATAGTTTCAAGTTCCATCCCTCAATGATATCCCAGTATCTCGATACACTAGTGGTCCAATGTTGCGTTACACCAGTGGGTTGGTGGTCACACCATATTCTATATCTAGAACATGTGGAAGGGTCCACATAGATGTCGTATTAGGAGAAAACATTAAGAGGAAGAGAAATGTGATAGGTGACTGATGCCACATCATCTATCTTGTCAGATCCATTCTAGTACCACATCAATGCCACGTGTAGCATTGTGGTTAGACACGTGTCACGAGGATAAAGTGACATGTGTTGCAGGTATCATTTGGAACCCCACCTCAATGCCTTAAGTGTCGACTATTGGATCCTAAGGCTGAGATATCTCTACCATTGATCAAGATTAGGAGGAAGTCTCACCTCATATATCAGAGTGTCATACCTCGAACGATTCCAAACCCATTCCTTCAAAACTTCTGATAAACTGATACTATATTATGTCAGGGCGACATCATGATGATATATGTGGGCCAATGAGAAGTGGATAGGTGACAACATAGGATTGAAGTAGCTCTATGCAAGTTATGACGTGTCAAGAAAACATCCTACCACATGTAAGGTCATGTGGCAGGTTGAGCTTGTGCCATGTGTCTAGGGTGCCAACTGAACTATTGGCTATCAGACATTGGGATCTTGAGGGTAGAATGAAATGAATTACATGGGGTGGAGATATTTTTATAGGCCTATGTGTTGATGTAATGATATATGTTGGGCCTATATTCGATATCCGAAGATTGGCGAGAAATTTTGAATGTGAAAAAGTTGGGGTCCAGGCGGGCCAATTCCACATGGGTTCCACACCAGTAACCACATACATACCAGGTAGTACCACGTGGGTACCACGCTAACAACCACATACGTTCTAGTTAGTGTCATGTCTACGTGAGGTGGAATTTGGAAAAATAAGGCCTAGAAAACTTCAAAATACCATAAATTTTAATCTCGAGCTCAAAAATAAGAAAACAAATAGTCATCGAAAATATCTCGAAGAGAATACATGGATTATGAGATTATAATTGGAATTATATGGATGAATACAAAATATGTTTTGAGAAGAGAAGAAGGGAAGATTTTTGTAAAAATCATAAAGTTGCAAATTCCAAATTGTTACAGAATCTTACAGGAGTGGTCGATAGGGAATCTGAAAGTTTTTGTGTGTTCCCCATTATGATTACTATATGTTCCCAATATAAAAAAAATCTTATTTCTTTGTATTTTTTCCACTACAGTTGACATAAGTTGACCTTCTAGTGTAATTGCACCTGTGGATAAATTGTATAAATGGGGTAAAAGTGACCTTTTAGGGAGCCACAACTTTCTGTTCAGAAGTAAAATTAAGGCATAGGAATAGTCATTGGAAAGTTGTCAAGGAGGAAAAGAAATATTTCCACCCATATTTAAATCTAGGAAATACCTTGATCTCAAAAAATTGAATAATGAATCTAATGGATTGTAGGTGCATCATCTCTAGGGGTCAATTATACAATTTTGAGGTAGTACTTCCACATTTTTGTTATCGAAGTAGTACAGTGAAATAATGGTACATGTATAAGAACTTTAGGGGTGAAATAAGGAAAAAATTGTGTGCAGAATTATTTTAAAAATATGTAATCAAACTTCAAGGAAGGATGCCAAGAATCCAGTAGAATCTAGAACAACCAAGAACAACAAAGGAAGCTATACATAATGAAAGAAGTGGATGTGATTCACTATGATATGGACGTCTGACAACCATATATACCATAGGAATTTGGAGAGAATATGCACTCTTGGAAATGTTTAGGATGCATTCTTAGTTCAGATATACATGCATTAGTGGATGTGATTTTTTTTTAAGAGTACATATGACATGTTGTAGACTAGGTGTAGTCTATTGTTATATTTTATGAATGTTAAAATTGCTAACGATGGTTTTTGTTCTAGGAAAGAGGAAGTTACTGCATGAATGAAATTTGATGGTGTTGTATATGGAAGCCATCCATGTGAAGGAGCAACCAGAAGGTGAAATGTTGAATAAGAGGTTGTTGAAGAAGGCATGGAAACTCCTACTAGTACCAACTTAATTTAGGTAAGAATTTCCTCAACCATCATTTAATATTTAAAGTGATTTTATTATATGTTTTAAATGCATTCAGTGGAATGATTTACCATTCAAAATGGTAATGGATGAAGGGTTGTGATACATGTAAAAGTTATTTAACTTTATAATTCATTCATATGATATAACAACATGTCAGATTTTTTTTTTTATGGTTTAATAACCAAAACAAATAAGGGTTATAAACCTGTTATAAAAATAATTGTTGATAAACAAGCCACGTTGAGAGAGGTTGATTGAGTTCCAACTCACCATGGAGAGGTACATTCTGTGTAAATGTGACCATGGATATTGGAGCATTGGTTGAAATATTATGAAGATCAAATGAATTATTGGAAGATGGTAAACTAAATTAATGTATTTTTAAAGAATAATAATTTATTTCTAATTCATATGATTAGTGAACAAAAGTGATGCAATTGTTAATATGCACAATTAATTTTGAAAATTGTTTGTGAGCCATTGTAAAGGTGCAATGAAAATCTAATGTACATGGAATGCTAGCAAAAGTTTTGGTTGTGGGAAGGTTGATATTGTAGGAATATGGTCTAGGATATGGTAGTTGAGTAAGACCATAAGGAAGGTCGATGCCTACTATTGTAAAAATAAAAATAATTATGAGAAGGGATCTCATTCTTGTGGGATATGAGTTCCTATATAGAACAAATTTCAAAATGAATAAGTGAATTTTGAAATCGTTGATATGACATAGCTATCCTTAAGGGAAAAATGATGGTCACTAATTTGGAAAGCATGGAAAGGCCACTATTGTGACATTGAASCTCGTGATATTCATTGATCCCCATTGAGGAGAGTTATTCCATGTTGGAGCAAGCCAGAGGAGCATCTTGGTTGTAAGACTCTATAAGTCTMTGTACTCTTCCTATTTGAGGAAACCTTGGAAAATCATGTATCTCGTGAGGGAATGTGAAATAGAGAAGGGGATGCCTAAGTTTGGAATGTGTACATGACTGCAAGAAAGAGGATGATTGGATTATTTATGTTACATACTAGCTGGGATCATGAGTGCATTTGGTGTGTCTAAAAAAACAATGAGCCAAGTAAATATGGAAGCCATGTGGATGGAGGATCCATGACTTTCACATACTGCAGAAATGTCAAGGGTCTGGGAGGGGACCGAAATAAGGAGAGGAATAAATTTTTGAAGTGAAGGCCAGGACATGATTAGATATGGAAAGACTATGATTCCAAACAAGGATCTGATATCCTTCCTGTTATATTTGATGTTTGAATTGCAATATTTTATTCAACACTGAAGAGAACTCCAAAATTATATTATGGTTGTTATGTGTGGGTTGAAAAGGAGGGAATCCAAATAGTTAGGAGAGTAATTAGGAAGTGTGTGGATGATGTGTCAAGGCATTGGCTAGACCTTCCAATTCACCATGATGGGATGCATGGCTTAGAAAGAAACTTCCTAAAATCAATACAAAGGTGCATTTAGTAGGAATGCATGAATAATCTATAAAAGTGTGCAAGTGGTAGACTTGCACACATGCATGATAAGATAGAGTTGTTTATTCTTACATTAATTATTGAATACATTTTGGGTGAATGCATGTATATATTATATTTCTTAGATATGATTATGGTAACAACTGAAATGATGTGGTTATTGCTAGATCTTAAAGTTGAGAACAATTTAGGAGCTACTAGATATTGCAATAAGAATGTTGCAGGTTAAAATAGTTACATAATGGTCGGTAATTATTGAATAGTTGGTATGTTTCAATTCTGAGATTGATTTTGAGCTCTTGGAAATATTAAAAAAATAGAATGATAATGTGCATGATACTGACACGTTTTTTGGATGAATGTAATTTGGAAATTGCAAGTAGAATAATATTGGATATGGCAGGGGTGTAAGACCATAAGGAAGACTGATATATACTTCTGCAAAATCCAAACAAATTATGAGCGGGAAGCTCATGTTTGGGAATATAAATTCCTGTATAACAAATTTGGAATTTTAAAATTGAAAATTGTCATGATGATATCTCATGATGATTGTGTGTGTGTAATACATACGATATGTTGGATTTTGAAGATGGGAGCTCAAGACTAAGGGAAACATAAGGAAGTCAAGCTCAAAGACAAAGAAATGGAACAAAG
>SNQJ01S0006168.1:268517-299217 GCA_010110895.2 Picea sitchensis | reverse complement strand
TTTCATAGGAGTAATGAAGGTTAGTTTTGTTGGGCTGAAATGGCTTGTGCCGATCATTTAGGGAGAATGATCGATGGTAAGTCCCATTTAGACAAAATCTCATTTGAGATAGAAGACTCCAATAGTATGTGGTCCGAGTTGCCACATAAATGTTTAATAGCAGAGAATAAAATCAATTTTACTTCTACCAATTATTACACCTCTAAATCTAATCTATGAGAGGGAAAATTATCCTACCTTATCTAACTAACAATTTGTCCAATTCTAATTAGGAGTTAGTCTCAAAGTATGACACAATGTTAAATGTATTGTTGAACTAGGAAATAATTCACGCTATCAACGATCTCGAGAAAACAACAATGAAACAAAGATAAAAAATAAAGAATTATTTTTCATCCATATACATTGTCATGACAGATAATAGTAATCATGAAGTCAATAATCATATTAAACAATAGAGACACAAAAATTCACATGCATTATCATTCATATAATTGTTTAATATCAATTAGAAACAAAGAAGAATCTCATATCACAGTGAAGTACCATTCATGGCCCAAAGAAGTCCTCTCTATTTATGCAATAAGACTATTACAATGGTATATGGGGGAAAATTCCCCTCCCATGTTCTGTTACAATAATATTTCTTTTATAAAACAAGAGAGGCATTTCAACTTTTGTAACTGTTAGTTTTAAAGTTATAATCGTTCCATTTTATCACCTTTTTCTATATTTTTGGTTTCTCTTCACATTACAATATAGGATGAATTTTTCATCCATCACCCTTTTTAAAAGAAATCTAAAATATTGATGTTTGAAGCATCATATAAGTAATTATACATAGGTCCAAGTGTCTAGATGGGTGGAAGTCATCCAAATCCTTTAGAACTTTGTAATTTACTTTAATTAAAGGAATTATTAAAGTAAAGTTCTTTTATAATTAAAGTGAGTTTAATTTAAAAAAATGCTAATGTATTAGCATAAGTGAATTAAACGAATCTTATTCTTTGATCTTAAGTGAGGTGAGATCTAATCTCAACTGTTAATCCCTTTTGATATTAGTTTTATGTTTGATTCAATGTTAACTCAAGATTATAAAAGAAAAAAATTATAGGTGAAGGGGGAAAACACATAAAAGACAGATCTATTGGAGTTAGTGACTCATAGAGAGAGAAAAGAATGAATTTTTGTCAATAAGTTCTCAACAAGGGTGAAGAAGTCTAGAGATCAACTCAGTCCAAAGGAGAATAACATAGCAATAGATAGATTTGATAAGAATGATATATTTGGGTATTAGATTAGTATCATGTATAACTGCAGATTGAGATGTACAAATCTAGAGAAACATAGTACATAATAGACAAGAATCTAATGAATGTACATATGCACAACACATGTGCAGAAGGGAAGATACATATGTGTCATAGAGGTGGAGTAGAGTGCATACATATGCATTGGACCAACAGTCGGGAGTGAATACATACATACAATGTAGTGGAGACGGTCATGTACATACATGCAATCAAGTGGGCATAGGAGTGTACATATGCATTGTGCAGGTCGTACAAGGTGTGTACATATCGTATAGGATGCCAATACATGAACATGCAATATTGACATAGTTTTTGGGTTGTAGGAGTTTGCTATATATTTCTATTTCTATTCTCAGTGGTTTTTTTTCCGAGTTAGGGAGCCCTTGTAATCTTGGATTCATTATTTAATGAAAATGTGATTTGAAGGGAAATATTTATGTGTGTTCTATGAAGGTTGGTTTCCATATTTTTTTTTCAACTGTTTTATTTTGAGCCAATATATTTTATTCTGTGTGTTGTAATTTACTTATTTGAAAGGAAATACACAAGGTAGTAATTTATCTAGGTGATGGGCATTGGTATTTTTCAACATGATATCAGAGCTTGCAATATGAGAGGTGGAACAAATTTAGATACACGACATTTTTTTGCAACAGATCTGTTATATCTACAAGGAGATATTTGTAGATGTATAAACGAGAAGTGAAATTGTTGTGGGTGCTTGAAGGAATAAGCACACGATGGTTGTTTTTGTTCAAATCTAGAAATAGAAGCAACCAATATTAGGTTTGAAGACCGCTTGGATTGAGCATCTAACTTCCTCTACTGGAAGGAAATGGTAACCTTGATTTTAAAGGAAAATGATGTTTGGGTGATTCTAGAAAAGGTTCTTCTTGTACTGATGGATGCAACACTCTAAAACCTCAAAAGAACAAGGAAATCAAAGCCTAAAGAGTGATCATGAACATCGTGAAGGATCATTTGTTCCCTGATATGGTAGATAAGCAGTCAACAAGAGAAATGTTTAAGGATCTAGTGGATTTATTCCAGAGTCAAAATTTGAAGTGGAAGATGATCTTCATAATTTTAGGTAGATAGAGAGGTAGTGGAGGTCATTCAATGTAAGGTGAACTAGGTACACTATATTATTAAATAAGGCACATTATGGTAGTTAGATATAATAAATGGATAGTTATATATAATAAATGTAAGAGGAATTTTTAGAAGGTTTTGCTTCTAGAAGATTCATCATCTAGAATGGTCTTAGGTGATGGTAGCACTATATAAAGGGGTTAAATCAATGTAATGGGATATGAAGAGAAGTTTTGTATTTTGAGTGCTATCTCAATAGGAGTATTCCCCCTTGAAGAGGGAAGTGAATAGGAGAGGATGCCTTCCATAATACGATCCATTGTATGGTGTTTCCCTACCCTAAGGGTTTGATATAATAAAGTGGTTGTTTTCTATATTGTTTCATATATCTTGTGTGGTGATTGTATTCAGATATCTTTGGATCTATTGTAATATTTTGTATTCAAGGATTTGATACTTAAAAAGTGGTATCAAAGAACTTTCCTTGGCAGGGAGTGTCGGAATTGTTTTTTATTTTTTGCAGATTTATTTTTTGGAGAGAAAAAAAAGAGGGCCGCGACATTCCAAACGATTTCTATATGTCTTGGTGAATAATTTGAAAAATTTGGTTGTATATCTGATTTCCTCTCAGAAAACACCCAATTTAAAAAAAAAAATCATTTGAAAGAGAGTTTGGGAAGTCAAGTTATTTGCATTTTAAAATATGCAATTTTTACGATTTTTTCCACGGACGACCACGTGAGTTTTCTATTTTTTGCAAGCATCGGGGATGAATTTTTCAAAACAAATTGAATATCTGTGTTTCTCTCACAATTTTACACAAATTCAAAATAAACATCGTCCACATCGGAGCTCTGGAAATGAATATATCACTGATTTAAAATCAACTATTTTTTTGGATTTTTTGTGATGGTGGCGGGACTGCATAGTTGATAACTTTTCATAGGGTTCTTAGATTGCTATCAAATAAATGTCATTTGATAAATCATTTTAAGATAATTATTTTGGTATGTTTTATGTGGTGTTTCCAATGGGTATTCCCTCTCAAACACTCAAATAAATACTACATATGACTGAAGCAGTCAAAGCCCAATTGTATGACACATTGCATGACCTTGCAGATAGCCTCACATTGCATGACCTTGCAGTTGGCCTCAAGGATAGTTTTCGTAGTATTCAAGATCCATTGGATAACATGTAGGAGAGACATATTATGGAAGACATCAAGGATGTATATAATCAAGAATTATATGTTTGGTATGATTTTGAGGCCGATTGTGATGATTGGTATATGGATAATTGTCATTTCTGGGATGACAACCACTTTCATATTTTATTTGATGACTCTAATCCACCTTCTGTAGAGAACATCAATGTGACAAATCGGGAGCCAATGATTATTACTAGTGTCCATCCTGCATATTCTACAGTGGTATTATTCCTTCCATATTCTGCTACAACCCTTTTCCACTATATGGATGGATCTTCTTATTTGGATCCACATGACAAGTTTCAGTCTTTGGAGCATCATTTTTCGTTGGTTATTTGGTTATGAAATATTCTTCGGGGAGTTCACATGAGAACTTGGACATGGGACCCTGGTTTACAATGATGGTTGGACTACTTCGACATGGTATCTTTCCTTTCTACATGGGACCATGGTTCTCTACTCTACTTCAACACTATGGTCCACACTTATCCATGGGACCCTGGTATATGGTTTTACACCCTCATAAAAATCATTGAGGACAACACTTTCATAAGGAGGATGGAATGTTAGGTAGATAGAAAGGTAGTGGAGGCCATTCAACGTAAGGTAGACTAGGTCCACTATATTATTAAATAAGGCACATTATGGTAGTTAGATATAATAAATGGGTAGTTAGATATAATAAATGTAAGAGGAATTCTTAGAAGGTTCTGCTTCTAGAACATTCCTCCTCTAGAATGTTCTTAGGTGATGGTAGAACTATATAAAGGGGTTAAAGAAATGTAATGGGATATGGAGAGAGGTATTGTATTGTGAGTGGTATCTCAATAGGGGGATGCCCCCTCGAAGAGGAAAGTGAATAAGAGAGGATCCCTTCCATAATAGGATCCATTGTATAGTGTTACCATACGCTAAGGGTTTGATATAATAAAGTGGTGGTTTTCTATATTGTTTCATATATCTTATGTGGTGATTGTATTCAGATATTGTTGGATCTATTGTGATATTTTGTATTCAGGTCTTTGGTACTTAAAAGATAAAAAAATCTTATATCCATCTAGATGTCAAGATCTGACAATGTTACTAGCTACTTCATGAGGATTAGCAAGACACGTGATCAACTTGTACGAATTGGGGAGAAAGCGGATGATGTAGAACTTGTAAATGTGGCATTGAATGGTTTCATCAATTCATGGAAACCATTTTTCAAGGGAGTCTGCACTCAGGATAAACTTCCTAATTGAGAAAGGCTTTGGGATGATTTCATCGAGGAAGAGGCTCTGCAGATTCTTTAAGGGAAACATCTTCTATAGTAGTGGGCTTACTAGAACATATTAATGATTGTATAGAAAGAAAATTCCATAAATAATAATTAACCAAGATACTATAACCAAATTCAAAGGAAATAACTAACTATTGGTAGGAGGAAAATGATTAAATTGCCTAGAGTCCCATGGTTGTTTTCATTCCCAACTGTCGTAATTTGTTTGTTTTTAGCCAATAGCTCCTCTGCAACCTGGAAGAACCTTAAGCATGAAAACCTATGTAGAGAGTTAGTTATAATAATAAATACCTATTAGTTCAATGAGAAATAGAAGAAAGATTGAGTCAATTATTATTCTATGAAGCATCCATGAAATAATTGTGAATTTAAGCAAAACCAATACAATACACTTTGAATGAATGAATTTCTATATTATTGATGAAAAATAGATAGGTAGTTACATATTTTACCTGTCCGGTGTGGGGTTGCCCCATCAAATGAAAAATAGGTTCCTCCACCCATGTTGTTGTAGAGTTGGTTTTGACTCTAGATTCACAATGGAACCAAAGAGAATATATGGGAGACTCTTGGTCAGATAGGTTGGTGATCAGGAAGAAGATGGAAAAAATGGATTCCAAGTCAAAAAACCAACAACAACAAGGATATGTATGGGCTTACAGAAATGGTGGGGATAACCAGATAGGTGTTTTCTCTAATATGAAAAGTATCATTTCCTTTATCCTTGATACAAATGATCATTTTATGTGGTCTATAGTTGTTTAAAGATAGTTGAGTATGGGTAAAAGGAGTTAGTAAACTAACCAAACCCATAAATAAACATTAATTAGGCATAATTATATTTTTTTCGGCATTTATTATCATGTACACGATTGTCCCTTGAGTATCCCATGTATATAGTGTTGCATAACTACTAGGACACATACATCTTCCAAAATAATATTTCTTAGAAGATCTCAAGGACATATGGAGAAGAATTGTTTGTAAGTGGGATAGGGATTAGGTCAAAAGAGAAGAAATGATTTAATAGTGGAAATTGACACTATAATAAGAGGATTCTAAAGCCAATAGGAAAGGATATGGAGAGGAGAATATGTCCCCGGTCAGTTAGGACAAGAAGGGAAAAGAAAAGGGTTCAAGGGTTAACTATAAGGGGGAAACATCATAATGAGGGAAGAAGGACTTGAGTAAGACTAAGTGTTTCACATTCCACAAGAGTGGGTACTATGAATCAAATTGTTCATAGAAGAATAAGGGGCAAGTGAAATCACAACAGGTAGTATCATCAACATAAACATAGTTGGATGAGTTTGTAGCGAAGTTTTAGAAGTGATCCAGGGGATCAAAATATGCTCAAAAATCAGAGTGCTCATAATTGATTGAAAATGGACTCATGTGTAGGACTCACTCTCATGATCCCAACACAACTTGAACAGGTTCAAAAGGACATTGTACACGAGAGATATCACATTCTTTTCACTTTATCAAACATGAAAATTTTTGTTGAATGTACAGTCTGTACAGTCTGTATTGTTGACTGTGCAGATTGTACTGACACATGGCAAGGTGACATGGACAGCTACATGGCAGGGTGATTGGGTAGGTGATATAGTAGGCTCTTACGTGGACCAATCTGTTTTGAACAAATGGCATTTAGGGTGACGAATAGTATGGTACCACGTGGCCCAATCATGGGCTGCCATGTGGAAACCCTCTAGTTGTTAAACGTTTGTGGAGTCCGTAGGGGTTGAACTCATGACCTACAGAGAAATGGCAGAGCATTGGCATAGGCCGGGATACCAACCCTCCTGTCATTTTTTACTTAACCTTAAACCATTTCAAAACTATTTGATTTTTATATAAGGTTTGGTCGAGGCAGAGTCGAGGTCGGGGATTAGCTACAACCCTTGGAAATTACCATATAAAATTTTCCATATGACCACCAGGTGTGGGAAACTTCCAACGGTTAGCCCGCATTCACACCTCACCCTCCAACATATGACCACCAGGTGCGTTGATTATTGCAACAGTTTTCTAGCCACTATGGTTTTAGCGCTAGGATGTGGCCACATGGCGGCCATGCGACCATGACCTTCGACGATTAAGGTGCATGATTCGATAACTGTTTGACATAATGCCATGATTTTTGGAAGAGGTGTGGTGATGGTTTTTTGGCACGAGAAACGCCCGTGAGCTAGGTTAGGTCACACACAAGTGCATTTTGGCGAGCAAAGACAACAAAGAATTGGGAGAAACTTCCAGGAAGTGATTTCTACTCATTTTTTGGCCAAACCAGGTGCAGGAAGAGCCCAACTAGGGGTTTTTGGACATTCTAAATCCATTGAAGCCATCTATTTTTCATTTTGAGCATTGTAAAGCACTGATTTTGACACTTTGAGCATTAATGAAAAAAATCCATTTGAAGTTGGACCAGGAGATGTAGCCCAAGAGAGGGGTAAAATCCTTTATCATTTTGTTTTGTTAATGTGTTCACTTTGATGGATGTTATGTCTGTTTATTTTTCTCATGTTTAAGTAAAAACTCATTAAGGTTTATGTGTTTGTAACTTGATCCTATTACCCAAGCACACACAAATTAAACTTGCAATTTTAAAGAGACTCAAGCCTTTTGATTTTCAGATCAAGTTGGTATTAGAGAATATGTTTTTGAAGGTTTGATTGTTTGAAAGTGTTTGTTTTCTTATTCTTACAATGTTGAGGCTCACAAGAAGAGAAGATCAACTTGTAGAGCCAAGTTCTCAACTTTCAATAATAATAAATACACAATCACCTCAAGCTTCAAGGAGATATTCACCAAGTATGGCTCATGAGGAGAGTCATGAAACTCTTACTTCAAAAGATTAAACTTTCCGAAAATCTTTCTATGATATGATAGAAATGGTGAAAGTTTTATTTGAAGAAAGAAATGGAAGTTTGCAATGTGAAAGCTCAAATCCCCCAATGGGTAATGAATATAGTGGTGATAAAAACCCAAAAGGAAATGGAGGGAATGGTGTTATTCCACCTCCTTCACCTCCATCTTCCACTTCTTATACCATTTCACAACCACCTCCAAATTCTCCAAAAGAACATGGTAAACTTCCTTCACAAAGTCCTTTGCTTAAGGTTGATATTAAGTTTGAATTATCTATGTACAATGGAGAGGTAAATGCTAAGAATTTGGATAACTAGATTCATCAGATTGAAGTATTGTAGGATACAAAGAATCAAAGATGATGAAACTAAGATTCATCTTTCTTCTCTTAGATTCGAAAGTGCAAAACCCATTTGGTGGGAAGCCAAAAATCAAGAGGACATGAAGAAACATGGTAAAGTTTTATCCTCTTGGAATGATTTTATTGTTGCACTTAAAAGACGATTTTATCCATTAGCATACATGTGGAAATCTATTATGGATTGGAAATGTTTTAGACAAGCTAAAGGGAAACGTGTGCAAAGCTACACTCAAGAATTTAAAAGAAGAGCTTTGATTTTGGGTATATATTTATCTTGTCAAGAAACTTTGCTCAAATACATTGGAGGATTGCATAGCTACTTGAGGAACACAATACTTATGTTTAAGCATGCAAATCTAGATGAAGTTTGTGTACAGGAAACTCATTTGGAAGCAAGAGGGAGGAGTGAACCTCAAGAGGGCAGCAAGTAGCCTTTTGTTAAGGGTGACAAGGGAAAGAGAAAATTCAAAGGAAATGGAATAAATAATGCTTCAGTCAAGAAAGAGGGAGAAAAACTCTAATTTAAACATTGTTAAAAAGATGGCCATGATGAAGACCATTGTTGGAAACTTCATCCTGAAATGAGACCCAAAAAATTCAGCCATAAGGGGAAAACAAAGACTATTGCAACTACATAACATGATTTAGGTTATGATTCAGGAGATGAAACAAAAATTACAGCCATGGGTTTTTAAGATAAGGATTCTATTGCAAGTACTAGTTCTTCAAGTAGTATTAGCCTCAATGAAAGTCAACATGAAAAAGGAATAATAGATATTTTCCAGATAAGGGTTATTTCAAAGCATACCAAGATATATACTCTTTTTGATACTGGATCTCAAGCAAACCTCATATGTGAAGACACTGTCTAGAAATTAAAATTGGAAACTTCTCCACATCCTAAACCATACCCTCTAGGATGAATATGTGACAATGCCAAATTGCATGTGACAAGAAGGTGTAAACTTAGATTTTCCATTACTGCAACCTTTATATATGAGGTAGAGCTTGATGTTATTCCATTGGATATTTGTGGTATTGTGTTGGTAAGCCCATATTTATATGATAGAAGAGCCATATTTCATCATCATGAGAACAAATGTCATTTGTTTAAAAATGGGGTTGAGTACATTGTTAGAGCAAATACAAAGAAGTTGAATTTGTCACTTGTAGATGCTGGACAAATCAAGAGATTGGTCAGTGCTAGTAATAAATTTGTCCTATTGATGATCAAACCCAAAGACAATGTTGAAAAATAAGCTTGCCAAGGTTGTGATGCAAAGATGAAATCTGATTTATATGATTTTGTTAATCAATATGATGAGATGTTTCAAGAACCAAAAGGATTTCCTCCAAAAAGGGGTATCGAACATGAGATACAATTGCAACAAGATTGTCCTCTTCCAAACATTGGTATGTGCAGAATGTGAGTCATGGAGAATGATTAAATTGAAAATAAAATCCAAGAGTTGCTTGACAAAGGGGTCATCATGCTAAGAACATCGCCATGTGGGTCACCAATTGTTTTCGTTCCAAATAAAGATGGCACGAGACGCATGTGTGTAGATTTCAGAGCCTTGAACAATATTACGGTAAAGAATCGTTATCCTCTTCCTAGAATTGATGATTTTCTTGATCAATTGAAAGATGCTAAGTATTTTACTAAGTTGGATTTGAGAAGTGGATATCATCATATTAGGATTTGTAAAGGAGACACATGGAATACAACTTTCAAAATAAAGCAATGATTGTTTGAATGGATGGTAATKCCATTTGGGCTTAGTAATGCTCCTACTACATTCATGAGAGTCATGAATGATGTTTTAAGGCCTCTTCTTGATGATTGTGTGATTGTCTACTTGGATGACATTTTGATATTTAGCAAATCTCATGAAGCACATGTTATGCACATAAACAAAGTTTTTAAAGATGTCTAAATGTGAGTTTGGAAAGACCTCACTTGTTTACTCGGGGCATATTGTTGGAGGAGGAGAACTCAAAATTTATCCTTCCAAGTTCAAATTCATTTTGGATTGGGCTAATCCCAACAATGTGATAGAGGTAAGAATATTTTTGGGAGCAACCCACTATTAGATAAATTTTATTGCTAGCTTCTCTTCAATTACAACTCCATTACATGTAGTGACAAGCATCAAGCAAGTTTTCCAATGGGGAGGAAAACAACAACAAAAAAATATGCATTGAAGGAGAAGATTAGTTCATCTCTAGTTCTTACACTTCCTAATTTGAGACATTCTTTGAGATAAAAAAAAATGCAAGTAATTATGCAATGGGAGTAGTCTTGTTGCAACATGGTAAGCCCATTTGTTTTCATTCTAAAACTTTTAATGGAGTTGTGATTAACTATCCTACTTATGATAAGGAGTTGTATTCATTGGTGAAAAGTGTGAAAAAATGGAAACATTATTTGTTGGGAAAAGAAACTATCATTCACACAGATCATCAACCATTACAATACTTATAATCACAAACAAAGCTACAATAAGCAAGGCACTTAATTTGGATGATTTTTCTACAAAAATTACACTTGGTTATAAGGTATAAAAAATGCATTTATAACAAAGTTGTTGATATGATTTCTAGGCCTATTGTTACTGCTTTAGTTATTCTTAAGCATAATTCTATCATGCATGAAAGATATGTTGAACAATATACTTTAGATGTTGATTTTAAAGAGGTTTATGCAACTTTGTGTCATTCTAACCAAGTTGAGGAATTGGATTACCATGTGCATGATAATCTTTTGTATCACCTTTGCAAGCTATGTATTCCACAGGTTGAAAGCATCAACATCATAAGGGAAGAACATTCTTCTCTTATTGTTGGCCACTTTAGTGTGGGCAATACAATGGCTAATTTGAAAAGGTGTTTATATTTCCCTAAAATGAATGAAATCGTTTCAAGATATGTAAGAGGATGTTCTTTATGTGCTACAAGTAATCCTAGAAATAGAAAGTTGGGTTTGTATTCTCCACTTCTAGTTCCTTCTCATCATTGGGAAAACATTTCCATGGACTTTGTAGGAGGTCTACCTATGTCTAAAAATAATCATGATTATCTTTTTGTTGTGGTTGACCATTTCAACAAAATGTGTATTTTGATTCCTTGTAAGAAGCAGGTTACAGATGAACAAATGACACAAATTTTCTTTCAGCATGTTTGGGTACATTTTGGATTTCCCATATCCATTATTTCTGATCGAGATTCTCGATTTATTGGGAACTTTGGGTCAATCTTATGGGAACTCATGGACACCAAGATGAAAAAGAGCACAACATTTCATACACAAATATATGGTAAAACATAAGTGGTGAATAGAACAATAATGCATCTTCTTCTTGGTTATTGCATCAAGCATCCTAAGCTTTGGGATGAGCACCTACACTACATTCAACATGCTTACAACCGGGCTAAGCACTCTTCAACTCAAACATCTCCATTTGAGGCATGTTTTGGTTATTTGTGAAAATCTTCTTTAGATTTTATCTTTGGGAAATATATTGCTATTGATGGGCATTATGACATTAATAGAGCAATGAAGTTCATTGAAAAAATTCAGTTGGTGCATCAAATGGTACAAGAACAATTGGAAAAGATCCAAGCCAAGTACAAGACAAGACATGACAAGCATCGTGTTGATCACAATTTCCAAGTTGGAGATGAAGTTTGGATTTACATTAGCAAAGAGAGGCTTAAAGGAGAAGGTAAAAAACTAAAACAAATTAGATATGGACCTTTCAAGATTCTTGAAAAGATTGGTAACAATGCCTTCTATTTCGATTTGCCTCCTTATATGCAAATGTATGCAGTTGTTAATGTTGAGAATTTGAGAATGTATGAGCCTCCTTTGATTGATGATCAAGGAGAGCATGTTCATATTCCTTCCTTAGATGATTTATTACCAGAATAGCTTCCAGAACTGCATGAGGATACAACCCTTGACAGGAGGATGAGAACTTCAAAATGAGGGAATGTGGAATACTTTCGTGTTAGTATTAAAGGAACAAATCCAAATAAATATAGATGGATTGAGGTTGGAAAGGTGAGGGAACTATAACCTCATCTTCAAATAGAATGAAAGTAGTCTTTTGGAGGTCCAAAAGCTTCCTAATGGGGACGAGAAATCCAGGGGATCAAAATATGCTCAAAAATCAAAGTGCTCGAAATTTCTTGAAAATGGATTCGTGCGTAGAACCCATCCTCATGATCCCAACGCAACTTCAATGGGTTCAAGCAAACGTCGTACGCGAGAGATATTGTGTTCTGTCTAGTTTGCCAAGCATGTGAAATTTTTGTTGACTGTACAGTCTGTACTGCTGATTGTGCAGTCCATACTGGCATGTGGTAGGGTGATGTGGATAGTTGTATGGCAGGGTAATTGGGAAGGTGATGTGGAAGGCTCATACATGGACCAATCTGGTTTTGACACATGGAATTGAGGGTGACAAATAGTATGGTGCCATGTGGCCTAGTCATGGGATGCCACGTGGTACCCCTATGGTTGTTAAACGTTTGTGGAGTCCACAGGGGTCGAACCCGTGACCTTTGGGCAAGTGGCAGAGTGTCGGCATAGGTTGGGCTACCAGTCTGCCTTTCATTTGTTACTTAACCTTAAACCATTGCAAAACTATTTGAGTTTGATATAACGTTTGGTTGGGGCAGAGTTCGGGACGGGGCTTAGCCCCAACCCTTGGACATTACCAAATAAAAGTTTCCATATGACCACCAGGCGCGGGAACCTTCCAAATATTAGCTTGTGGTCACACCTCAGCCTCCAACATATGACCACCAGGCATGCATATTATTCCAACAGTTTTCCAAAGACTCCATTTTTATCACTAAGACATGGCCACATGGCAGAAATGCAACCGGAACCTCCGACAATTAAGGAACTTAGCGTGCTAACCATTTGATAGAATGCCATGATTTGAAGAATGAGAGTGGTGCTGGGTTTTTTGCATGGGAAATGTATGCGAGCTAGGTTAGTCACACACAGGTTCATTTTGGTGAGCAGAGACAACAAAGAATTGGGAGAAACTTCCAGGAAGTGATTTCTACTCAAGTTTTGGCCAAACGAGGTGCAGGAAGAGCCAAGCTAGGGGTTTTTGGACATTCTGAAGCCATTGAATCCATCTATTTTGCATTATGAGAATTGTAAAACACTGATTTTGACACTTTCAGCATTAATGAAAAAGATCCATTGAAAGTTGGAGCAAGAGATGTAGCCCAAGAGAGAGGTGAACTCCTTAATCATTTTTCTATGTTAATGTGTTTACTTTGATGGTTGTTATGTCTATTTATGCTTCTCATTTTTAAGTAAAAACTCATTAAGTTTTATGTGTTTGTAAATTGATCTTATTACCCAAGCACATACAAATTACACTTGTAATTTTAAAGAGACTCAAGCCTTTTCATTTTCAAATCAAGAAGGAATTCACACTAGTCTCCTTCCTTTCTTCTAGCACGGTCATAAAGAGTTCTTAGTACTTGGAAAATAGTGTATCACATCATTTGACATAAGAACATGATCTATGTATCCATCTGATGGACAAGGAATTAAGTATCCAAGTGGATCTTAGTGATGATGTCAAGTATGCAGTGAAGGGGGAGGAAACAATCTTGTTCCAACTTGAGTCAAGCGGTTTGTTTGAGGCCCATGATGCGATATATGTATTATGATTGAAGAAGAATCTTCTTTTGGTATCAGTTATGGAGAAATTTTATAGGAAAAACTATATATTCTCTATGAATACAAAGGATGAGGTATTTACTCGGTTCCAGGAGTTCAAGGCCCAGGTGGAGAACTAGACATGAAAGAAGATCAAGGTATTGAGGTTAGATAATGGGGAAGAGTACACCTCCAATGAATTCAAGTATTTCTACAAGGAGTCAGGGATCAAGAGGGAGTTTACAGTATCACATATCCCTTAATAGAATGGGGTTGTGAAGAGAAAGAACCAATCCATCATCACTTCTTCCAAGGTTATGATACATGACTAGGACTTGCCTATGTTTAATTGGGAGTAGGCATGTAACATCATAGTATATGTGCAGAACATGAGTCATCATAGGATAATGGGGGACAATAATCCAGAGGAAGTATTTATAGGAGTGAAGTCAGAGATAGGACATTTGATTATATATGGTTGTCCAATATACATCCATGTTCCTATGGAGAATATGACTAAGTTGGATCCTTTAGGAGAAAAGGACATGTTTGTGGGATACAACGAGACCTACAAATATTATAGGATCTTTTTACAAGTGTAAAGGAATAAGGTTGTGAGAAGATATGTTAAGTTCAATGATAACTTTTCATCTGGGAAGTCCCATGAGTTACCACCAGTGGCAGAGGATGAGGAGTGGGAGTCTCCTAAGGGAGAAAAAAATAAAGAGAAATCTAGTTCATGGAGTCAACCTCCAGGTGGGGAGGAGGAGTTAGACCCCTCTAGTTCTTTCGGGATACCTACGTGGTTTGATTAGACATTGAGGGATGCTCACTAGCATATTGAGGATCCTAGGAGAACTATGAGAGAAGGCATACTAAGAAATTTAAAAACTTCATGGAACTAATGAGTAATGTCATTGAAGAAGTAGTAGACCATTAGGTTTATTGGGATTTTATTGAGTAGGATGATGTGTGGGATATTGTGCCAAGATTAGAAGGACAACCAGTTCGAGTTGGATCTTCTATAAGTACCTTCCTCGCTGAGAAGGAGTGTTGATGTTTGTAGCATCGAAAAAGTTCTTCCACCCAGGTTTAAGTGTTTGTATGTGTGAAAGTAGTTCAAATCCTTCAAACCTTAGTAATTTACTTTAATTAAATGAATTATTAAAGTGGATCGTGTTTATAATTAAAGTGATTTTAATTTAATGAAATGCTAAGGTTATTAGCATTGGTGAATTAAATGAATTTTATCCATTGATATCAAGTGAGGTCAGATCTCATATCAACCATCAATCACTTTGAATATTAACTTTATATTTGATTGGGGCATAACTCAATTTTATAAAGACAAAACCATGTGAAAGATAAAAGAAGACAAAAAATAGAGAGAGAAAAAAAGGACCTTTTCTCAGGAAAATCTCAGCAAGGGTCAAGAATGACTTTCATCTAGATATATCATATATGTGCATAAGACTAATAGTGAGGGGGATGTAAATAAGCATAGTATAGTGGACACACACGTGAGAGGGTGCATACAGATTGTACATTATGCAAGTACAAGGTTGTAAAATAGCCACACAGTAGTTGATGGGTTGTAGGAGTTTATTGTATATTTCTATTTCTATGCTCAGTGGCGTCTTTTTTCGGCATGTTTTCCCAGATTGGGAGCCCTTTAAGTTCGCAGTCATTATTTAATCAAAATCTTATTTGAACCGAAATATTTTATGTGTTGTGTGAAGGTTGGTTTTCATATTTTGCTTCTGTTGTTTTATTTCTAATTAGTGTGTGCTAATTTATTTATTATCAGGGAGATACACTTTTTATTTCTAATCACTGTGTTGTAATTTATTTATCAGCAAGGAAATACACAAAGTAGTAATTTATCTAGGTGGTGTTGGGGTTTAATATTTTTCAGCACATAAATTATGATCTTTGAATATTTATTTGATACGAACAAAATACACAAAGTAGTAATTTATCTAGGTGGTGTTGGGGTTTAATATTTTTCAGCACATAAATTATGATCTTTGAATATTTATTTGATACAAACAAATTGCAAATCTTTTATTTGTATCCGTCCATAATAAATCTTCTCTGCCACATCCTGTATCAATTACTTACTTATTTTTTCAGTATATACATTGGATATAGTGGAAAGCTTTATCTATCTTACCGAAAAGTTGTTCAAAATATCCTTATTTATTTCGTAGATCTTCTCAATGGCATGTTTTCTATCATATCTACTATATTCCACCTCTGTAATTTGTAGCTTGCTGGGCACTGCCTGGTTTAATTCATCCATTGTTAGCATGTTGAATTTCTCTAAAATGTCATCGACACCATAGCACGAAACAAGCTTTGACGGTGATTTTGACTGTTTCCTCAATGTCTTCAGAAGAGGCCTTCCATGTATCTAGCAGTAGTTGGGTTTTCTCCTCTTCCCTATGATCAAATCTTGGGAAATTTGAAGGGGTCTGTACGTGTAGCTTCTACTAGTCTACCACCTTCTCATAAGAATCCAGGGAAGCTCTCCTTTGGTCCAATTATGTATCTACCTAATCAGAAAACTTCATTAGATCACCATGACATTATTGGATTTCATCCAACTCAATGAGAAATCATGTTTGTATTTTTATTCGATCTTGATTTTCCAACCTGGCTTCATATTCTTTGATTTGTATTCTCTATTTTTATTTTAGCACTTTTTCTTAGCCTCTCCATTTCCCGTGAATGTTCCTTCTTTAGTAAGAGGTTTTCCCCTCCGAGGCTGGGATTTTTCCATCTTTGCTCTCAAAATCCTACAAAAAAATAGAAATAATATTAAGGTTTTTGTAAAAGAGACTAACCATGTTGTAATAGTCAGAATACAATAAATAGTGTAATATTAACAACTAACAAATGTGTCTACCTGAATCCAAAAAAAACAACAAAGAAATTCTTAATAGTCTCGGAAGGGGCGCAAAAACATATTGTTTTTCTCTTCTCTCAACATAGATCGAGGAATAAAATGTAAGTGTGTGGAATAAGTTTATATAATGAATTCATTTACTCCTTTCCTTTCCATTAATGTAATTAATATCAAAAAATTATAACTGGTAGGAGAAGTACAGAGGCGAGTATTGTTATGGGGAAGGACCTCATCGACCTTACCATTATGATTGACGATTTTGAACATTTAATACCAAGCATTGGGCCGATGAGTATTGGGATAGATATATCAGGGATAATCCCATCTGGATAACAATCATTGGGGTTAAGGTCCGTTATATTTTAATCCATCAGGTAAATATCCATTAGGGTTTCCTCCATTAAGGTTACGCCCATCGGGGATAAGGAGAGTGACCGCTGAAAGGAAAACCCGATTAAGGTTCAACGAGGTGATATATCAGAAGCCAATATATCAGAAGTTCAACGAGGTAGATGACACGTGAAGAAGAGGACAAGTATCACTCTCTGGTGAATTTGGGACAAAAGGAACCTGTTATCGTTCATGAATCCGCTAGCTTAAAAGGAATGAGAATCGTAGAGCATGATTGATCATAGTCATTGGATATTTCAGTGTTGGGAAATGTGTTAAACCTCATGCATATTTAAGCCTGAATTTGATTAGGACCATCGGATCAGATCATATTTAGCCATCATATCTTTGAGAATTAAACTATATGGTTAAGGAGTGTGCATATTTAAGCCTAAATTTGATTGGGGTTGTTAGATCACGCCAATATAGGTCGTAGTATCTTTCAAGAAGAACTATATCAGAAAAAAATTCATTGGGGTGCTATCTACCGGGGAAATGTTTATTGGGTATATCATATTAGGTATTCGTCCATAGGGGTAACAAGAGTTAGCAATGAAAGTAAACCTTGACGAATATTCATCGAGGTGATATATCAGAAGCCAATGTATTTAGACCACTTAAAACAAAAGTCGACGGAGAGTCCCCAAGGTGGTATATTGGGTAACCACTCATTGAGGATACACTATTGGGAGTCACTATATATGGTGGATTTGACAAGGAAAATCCTGAAGCCGATATCAAATATTTGGTATCGGGGAAAAGAAAAATAGTGCAGACTTGACCACTCTAATGAGATTATTCTGATAATAATATCAGACTTCAAGTATTGGAAAGAATTGAGAATATTCTCAATTGTCAAACCGATGACGAGAGTCCAATAGTATTTTCGGATATTGGATTTTGAGGAGAAATGAAGGCAGTATACCATCTATTGAAGAGATTTTGATAGCTTGATACTGGTAGTGCTATCGAATACATGAAATGAATAAGATATATGAAATGAAAGGTAAGCCAGGACCTATGAAGAGTAATATTTGAATTAAATCAGAAAAAAGTGGAGGCTAAGCTAAGTATATCAATAATATCATAACACTATTCATATCTAGAGAGATAATCTCTGCCAATCAAACTCTATCAAAATTTTAGTAGGGGGGCATTTAATTTTCCCATAAAAGGGAAATTTAGTGGGAGTTGTTGTAGTTATCCCAAATGATCACAAATGGGATGAACCAGTTATCTCCGTCTTTTAGAAAACTCAAAGGTTAGGTTACATTAGAATATTTAAGATGAATTCTTTAATAAAATATGATTTCTTCCTATACCATGAGTTCCACATATATAAGATTTTGTTTTTAAAAGATATAAACAATTAATAGTGGATTTTAGGTAATCTTCTAAGCGTTCTCTATAAGCCACTGTATGGAGTTTATTAATATGTGTTTATACTTGCATATATTTTTCTTATTTATGACATCAAATAAAAACACTTTGTAAGACTATGTGTTGATGTTTGGTCCTCATATCTGATACAACAAGCATGGCCCTATTGCAAGTGAGTGTTTATATCTTGAACATGGTTACCTCTTACATCTTTTTACCTCAATGCTCTGGTCCCAAGCCATTTTGAGAAGAATACATAAATATGTGTTTTATTTTATTTTCTCATTTGACTACAGGGGGCATCGATTGCTTCTTTCAAAAAATCCTCAGATATAGACATAAAAATATTTTGTTCTTTATAATTGTGCCCCGAAAAATATTTGTCATCAAAATTATAAAAAAGTCCCTTGAGTTGGCATTCAACCATTTCTACCCGAGTCAATTTTTGGATCTTCAGTTGAGTGGAAGGAGGGGCTGGAGTGGTGGGTTTAGGGCAGGGAAGAAAGGATCGCATTCTAGTTTGAGAAGAGACAAATTGTTGTTCTTCCTTAACTCTTTTACTGGCTTCCACCCAACTCTGACGAAAATCCATGAGGACATGGGAACAAATATCATCCTTGACGCCATTGATAAAGCATTCCCCGAAAAAAGCATCAGACATGCCCTCCATGCGAAAAGCCAAGTGCTCAAAAGAAGTTATAAAGTCTTCCACTATACCATATTGTTTCAATTTAGTGGAACATCCTAAATGGTGTGTGTGAGTGTCAAAGAATTGATAAATCTATTCAACAAATTGTGTCCAAGCCACATACCCTTGGCAAGCATTTTTTCTCCATTGCCACCATTGCCAACGTTCTGGATCTAGATGGAGAACACCATACCATAGTTTGGCCAAGTCATCAGTAATTTTGTACAAATAAAAATAGTGTTCCATTTGAGTGACCCATCTTGTGGGATACGAGCCTTCAAACTTTTTCACGTCCACATGAGGGGGATGCAGGTCCCGATGAAAGAGGTGGAAAGGAAAGGATTTGGACTGGGAGGATTCATGATCTTCAAGGTTATAAGGTGTGGAAGAAGAGAAAGGATCTGGGGTGGGATTAGAAAAGGAAAACAAATTTTTCAATGCGTCTTGGGATTGTTGACACATGGAAGTCAATTGAGTGATGGATGCGGGAAGTGATTTGAGCAGAGCAAGCTGTGAGTTGAGGTTAGAAATACTAGAACTAATGGAAGAAATATCAATCTAGTTTTTCTCATTAGCTTTGTCCAAGGCNGTCCCGATGAAAGAGGTCGAAAGGAAAGGATTTGGACTGGGAGGATTCATGATCTTCAAGGTTATAAGGTGTGGAAGAAGAGAAAGGATCTGGGGTGGGATTAGAAAAGGAAAACAAATTTTTCAATGCGTCCTGGGATTGTTGACACATGGAAGTCAATTGAGTGATGGATGCGGGAAGTGATTTGAGCAGAGCAAGCTGTGAGTTGAGGTTAGAAATACTAGAACTAATGGAAGAAATATCAATCTAGTTTTTCTCATTAGCTTTGTCCAAGGCAGTGAGATGTTGTTTGTAATATTGGTTGTGGGTGTGGGCCATGGCGATGGGATAGGGGGGAAGTGGGACCACATAGAAATGGGTTACTGGTGAATGATGCGACTACGGTCAGTGCAAAGAGAGGAATTCAATGGGATAGGTGCATTAGATGAGGGTGAGGGTGATGATAGAGCTTGTTGAGGATCAGGAATTAAGGGCCACATGTTGCAAACCCAACAACATGTTAACCAATTGCTCAAGGATTTGTCGAATTTCACCAATTTCCTTCTTCCTTTTTCTTTGTTGCAAAATATAAGGATATATGAATATGACTTCTAGTTGTGGCTGCAATTATATAATTCCTTCTGCGATAAATTCCTTTCCTTTTCTAATATGGAGACGAGAGATTGGAATAACCTTACCACATTTTGCTTCCATCACCCTCGATGTGACTGTTGCCTTGACACAATGAACTTGGAGTCTCACATTTTTGCTTGCATGTGGGTTTAATCTACTCCTACACATGTAATTTGAGATTTCACTAGTTCAATATCTGTTGTTCCTTATCATGATGGTGCTTAGATGAGGTGAATTTCCTTGAGGTATCTCAAATACTAGAACCATTGCATCATAAATTTCCCATGCCATAATGGAAATGTACTTCGATGGAATTGTCCCACCTTTCTCATGTGTAGAATGGACTTGTGATTTATGAGAGTACATCGAAGGTTGTGAGGTATATGAGACAAATGAGATCCCCATTGTGTTCGCATCATGTTTCCTTTGTGAGTGTGACACCCGATTATCATGCATTGAACTTAAATGAACCTTCATTAATTATGGAATGGGATGATGGGATAGCCTCTCATTGATACGACTTGACCCTTTTGGATTGATGATGGATAGGTTGGATTGAGAGTCTTCCTCATGATATGGCAAAATGATACTTGCAAAATGCTAACCAACATATCTCTGATTTTTTTCATGATCTTGCAAAGTTGAGAGACTTTTGGGAGAGTTTATTTGATCATGCATCGCATGGTGTTCAAAGAATCACTAATGATGATAATGCATTGAATATGATTCTCTCTGGCTAGTTGTACTCCTTTGAGAAGAGTGTATTATTCTAATTGATTGTTGGTGGTGAAACCTAGAATCCACGTGTAACTGATTCCAATTGTACCCCCTCCCCCCCACGATCAATAATGACCCCTCTTGCACCTGTCACCCTGAAGCTTATGGAAATTTTACAAGTATTGCATTTTTAAATAAAATTGTATGACTGAATTTTGCATAGACTAAATTTATTCCCTCATATTAATGTTTAGTAAGAGGGTATGCTACAATGGATATGAAAATATGAAAAAACTAGCAGGTGGGACTATAAGAAAAATAGAAGAAGAGAGATTGAGATAGATCACTATGTAAACTATTTTTAATTGATTACATTCTTATTATTCACATTTTTCTTCATTCAACATTGTCACTTTATTTCTATTCAACTTATTCCTCATGTAACTCTTGAAGTATACTTTTGAATAATACTCTCTATGTTTTCAACAAACTCAAGAAACTAGGTAAATTTAAAATGATTAGATTCATCACAGAAATAGATATATCTGCATAGTTTTGATCATCTACAAATTGTGTCACTGTACTAAAAAATGAAGAAGATAGATTGATATTGACCATTCTCAATAATACTCTCTATACTTTCAACCAACTGAGGAAAGTGAGTAAATTTCAAATGATCATATTAATATTAGACATACACATATACATAATGTTGGTCATCTACAAATTTTGTCACTATAATGAAAGATGAAGAAAATAGATTTACATTATCATTCTTGATAATACTCTCTATACTTTCAAAAAATTGAGGAAAGTCAGTAAATTTCAAATGATTAGATTAATATTAGATATATAAACATGCATAATGATGATCATCTACAAATTGTGTCACTATACCAAAAATTGAAGTAGACAGATTGACATTGATCATTCTCGATAATACTCTCTATGCTTTCAACCAATTAAGGAAAATGAGTAAATTTCAAACGATCAAAATAATCTTTGGCATGTACATAATGTTGATCATCTACAAATTTTGTGTGACCAACCACGACTAAAACCAACCTATATCCAGCGTAACCCTAGATCTATCAATCAATAAGAGATACCAAATCTCTTGAGGTGCAAACCTTTCCTCACTTTTTTCACTCTAAAAGAGGTTTTCACCTATAGATATTTGATCCCTCTCGACGCTTTATAGGTATGAGGTTAGGATGGATCTAGACTGGCAATTCTTAAATTCTATTAATATTTGCTTTGTCTTCTTTTATTACACTATCACCTTTAACGTGGTAAGAAATATACATAGTCTTCACGAAAATCAATTTCCTTTGAATTATAAGGGTGTTCATTTGATTTCCATTTATTACACTCATCACCTTTAATTATTAATGAAGTAGAATGTCTTTATGATGCTTCGCAAACACCAACATTCCCTCTCAACGAGGGAGACATTCTACATTATGCCAAGATTACCTATGAAGATTACCTATGGGTAGCTCTCAAATAGATTCAACATTTCACCATGACATCCATTACCTCGCAATGCATCTGCACCTCATCGTGTGCACCCTTGTGACTTCACGACCAATGCATCCAATGCCCATGGGTAGTTCTAAAATAACTACAACATGTTCCCAAGACATCCACTACCCTGCAATGCATTAGTACCTAATCATGTGCACCCTCGGTCTCAGTGACAACCCTTTTTCATGCTGGATGAGATCCACCTGTCTCAGTGCCAACCCTTTTTCACGTTGGATGAGATCCACTTGTCTCAGTGCCATCCCTTTTTCATGCTAGATGAGAACACTTAGTGCCATCCCTTTTTCATGATGGATGATTTCCACCTGTCTCAGTGCCAAACCTCTTTCATGTTGGATGAGAACACTCAATGCCATCGCTTTTTCATGCTGGATGAGTTCCACCTGTATTAGTGCCAACCCTTTTCCATGTTGGATGAGAACACTCAGTGCCAACCCTTTTTCATGCTAGATGAGTTCCACCTGTCTCAGTTCCAATCCTTTTTCATGTTGGATGAGAACACTCAGTGCCAAACCTTTTTCATGCTAGATGAGTTCCACCTATATCAGTGCCAACCCTTTTTCATGTTGCATGAGAACACTCAGTTCCGACCCTTTTTCATGTTGGATGAGTTCCACATGTCTCAGTGCCAAACCTTTTTCATGTTGGATGAGAACACTTAGTGCCATCCATTTTTCATGCTGGATGAGTTCCACCTGTCTTTGTTCCAAGCCTTTTTCATGCTGGATGAGAACACATAATGCCAACCCTTTTTCATGTTGGATGTGTTCCACATGTCTTAGTGCCAACCCTTTTTCATGTTGGATGAGAACACTTCCTTTGAAGAGGGACCACTCCAAGCTTGTTCTTGAAGTATTCAAACTCCATCCTCAACAACGACTTGGTCAAAATGTTCGCAACTTGATCCTCTGTAGACACGAAATTGGATCCTCACTGCTCCCTTTTACACCATATCCCTGATATATTAATATTTGATCTCGATATCTATGACCTGTCATAGACCACAGGGTTGTCTGACGACTTCATGCAACTATGGTTGTCACACCAAATGCAAGTTGCCTCCATTCCAAGACCAAATAACCCAGACAAAAGTTCTCGAAGCCACACTGCTACTGCACATGTTTCCAAATACTCATCTTCAATCGTATTGAGCGGCACACATGATTGTTTCCTCCATCAAGTGGAGCCTATTACTCCTTACTGTAGTACCCAACTCCCTCTAGAACTAACCGTCCAGCTCCTTCTTGAGAACTGTATATCAATTGAATCTTAAACCTGTTGACTTCATCACTGGTCCTCGAAAACAAGTCTCGACATCCTCTTCTTGTAGGTATTACCTACAAGTCAAATTAAGTCCAATCGTATGAAATTTATGAAGTCACAATGCTTCATGACTTGTTGCACATGCTTCCACATACCCAACTTCAATCGTACTGAGCGCCACATATGACTGCTTCCTGCATCCAACAGAGCCTCCTTCTCTTTACTGTAGTACCCAAATCCCTCTGGAACTAAATTTTTGGATCCCTCTCAAGCATTGAATATGAACTCGATATTCAACCTATTGAATTCATCACTTTCCCTCCAGAACAAGTCTCATCAACCTATTTTTGTAATTCTTACCTACAATTCAAATTCAGTCCAATATTCAACAATTTCTGAGGCCACACTGCTTTGTGACTTGTTGGACATGTTTCCACATACTCTTCCTCAACCATACCGAGTTCTACACACAATTTCTTCTTGTTGCTCCATGAAACCATACTGGAGCCTAGAATGAAGCAATATGCTGAAGTACTCTTCCAATATGGAATATTTTCGGCCCAACCTAAATTTGAATATCCATATAATCCGAACTCATGGTCTGTTACATACTTGAGGCCATAATCCAATGTACCCTTAAGGTACCTCATCACATGTTTTGCTGCGACCAAATGAACCTACCTACCCCGCTCCATATATTGACTTAGGGTGTTCACAACAAAACATATATTCGGTCTTTTGTTCTTCAAGTTCATCGACGAACCCACCATCTTCCTGTATAATGTAACTTCCACAATCTCTGAAGTTGTATCTTGCACCAACTTCAAATTTGATACTATAACTGTACTCATTTCCTTGCAATCCAGCATCAGAAACCTCTTCAGGATTTCTACTGTATACTTCCCTTGATTCAGAAATATCTCATCCTGTCTCTACCATACCTTGAGACCCAAAAAGTAATGCATCATCCTAAGATCTTTCATCTCAAACTCAACAACCAATTTTTCTCTTACACTTAAGAATAACTTCTAAAATTACATAAAATATCAACACTCCCTCTTAATGAGGAAGGTATTATATCCAACACAGACTCTAACACTGTCACCATCCACATGAGATCATGTTTATTGGTTGTCGGACACACAAATCTATACATCACATGAGATCCATAGTGACTTCACAACATGCATCCAAGGCTGGTGGGTATCTCTCTAATAGCTACAACATGTCATAATGAGACTATCCAGTTTCTCGTAGAAAACATATGAAGCCATCACTCCATTTGAGGCTATATAGTCTTCAGAGTCATCTATTACATCTGCAGGTACTAACCTCCTCTTCTTCTTCATTACATGGATGTGCACAACTCTATGTTTGGATAATATTGCTTCATGTTGCTTCCTGCGACTCTCATTATGGATCCTTCTCAAATCTATTACCTATGACCTTCCAAGAACAAGAAACAAGAACAACAAAAAGCATCTCCTAGAGGAGATCAATTACTTCCAACCAATTACTTGAATAAACTCTAGAGCATCACTAAGTAATTACACTTAGAAAATTTCAACTACTTAGAAACTTAGTTCTCTTCCTTAGATCACTTCCCAAGTGTGTGAGAGAAAAAATATGTCTGTCTATTGTTGTGTCTTTTATAGTAATATTAAATTGATCCAAAGAGACATGTCCCTTTGAAAATTAAATTTAAAATTAAATTAAATTTTCTTTCTTATAAATAATTGGAGAATACCTTGCTAACTACCCAAAATTAATTTGGTTATAATCCATCCACATAGTATTTTAGTGACTTTGTTAAATTGTTCCTCCATAATTCATGTTATTCTTTGCATAAATATAGGCATAAGTAAATATTGAGTACATTCCTCGTATTTAGGTAATTAAACATTTTTACTAGAAATTTCTATCCACCATAATTTATGGAAATCTTTCTATAATTTATGTAGGAGTAAAAAGTAAAATGTTATTCATAGAGACTGCAACAACCCCATAAATTTAAGACTCCCAAAATTGTATGTGGATGAATATCATGAGTGTTTTATATGCAAAGAACATATAGTGACCCTGGTTATCATCCATAAAAAGATAAATCTTATAATAAATATATTTATATTTTATATTATAAATATATTATTACATTAATAATATTATAATTAATAATCATATTATTAAATATTAATTTATTAGAATGTCTTTAGATGCCCAAACATCAACATATACATGGTCTTCGCAAAAATCAATTGCCATTGAGTGGTTAATTTAGCCCCGACAATAAACATAAACAATTTGGGATTAAAAGATCCATTTTCTTATTAAAATGCATTAGTACTGAGATGAGCTAATTTGTTTCTTTTGATGTAGCTTTAAGCCTATACACTAACACACCCGCATTATAAGTGATTGGGTTATATAAAAAATCATTATTAAATTAAACATTAATCGAACGAAAAACATGTATTGGATAAAAAACAAATGTGGGCAAGAACCTGAAATCATTATTGAATGATAACAGGTGAAATCACTACTGAACGATAACAGGTTGACGAATCTAAGCCATTGCAAAACAAAACTAACCTTACAACATTGATAAAAGGCAAAGCCATTGCTAAATTTAGTATACCAGGTAATACCTTCCCATCGCTCCATGGAAATATCTAAAGTAGATGGGTGATCTACGAGATCGTAGATTCTTTAATAAACAATCACAAGATAATATCACCACGAAATCAATCAATAGAGATGGCAATATAGGAATGACATTCTAAACCTACCTACAAATTATTTTTTCCTTTCATTTTAATTTTTTTCCCTTTCATAATGGATATATCTTATTATTATCTACCATAGTATAACTATAATGGATCCAATTTCTTAATTGATATATATCTTACCATTATGCTATGCATGATAGTATAATATAAATAAAGATTTATTTTAAATAGCAATCTATTAAACACATAGAGGAATCAAATTTTGTAAAGTTTAATTAAGTTAATTTTATTAAAAAAAATTTAATGTAGTTGACTTTAATTTATTTAAATGCAGTGTTATGTAACATAATATAATGCCTAAACATATCCAAATATTCAAATGTAAATCCAATTTCTTAATTGATATATATCTTATCATTATGCTATGCATGATAGTATAATATAAATAAAGATTTATTTTAAATAACAATCTATTAAACACATAGAGGAATCAAATTTTGTAAAGTTTAATTAAGTTAATTTTATTATTATTTTTTTTTAATGTAGTTGACTTTAATTTATTTAAATGCAGTGTTATCTAACATAATATAATGCCTAAACATATCCGAATATTGGAATGTAAAATAATTGGCTACTCTTGGTGCAATGATCTACCAAACACTAAAAATTCAATAAAATGTACTATTATTTTAAAATAATCTTATTTTACTTGAATTTGATTAAATATTTGTTTTATATTATTGAAATGTTAATTTAGTCATTGAGGTTGATAATTTAGATCTGTTAGAATTTTATGAATAAATTTGTGACATCATTAACATTCATTTACACTTATTTTAGATTGTTATGTTTTGAATTCGACAAGTTCTAATAGATGCATTTTATATAAACACCAAATACTCCTTTTCATTAAGTCTTAGTCTTGTTTTTTTTAGGATGTTGCAAATGAATGGAAGAAAATGGTGTAGTGTAAAGGTTTTACATTTATTACTTTCTCATTATTATCATTTATCATCAGAATCCTATAACACAATTGTTTGCAAAATTACAATTTTGCATTGTTTAAATAACTTTTTCCAATATATTAATCAATCCAATGTTTTCAAAAACTCCAGGCATCCAAAATATGTGATTTTAATCACTAAAATATACAATTTTCTGAATTTCCAACTGAATTTTAAACAAAATTGATGAAAACTTAATACATTTAAACTTCATCAAAAAATATAATTCAAAACATACAACATAATAATAAATTAAACATGCAAACATAATAATAAATTGTGAATTAATTTGAATAAAAAATTATTATTATATTATTGATGGTTAAAAATAATTAAACATGCAAACATAATAATAAATGGTTAAAAACAATAATTATTCCGAAGTCATATTTAGTGTTAGGTTTTGTAAAAAACCTATCAATTGATTGACAGGTTTTAAAAAACAACCATTCTTACCAACTATATTGAAATTCGAAACCATTCGTGTAACCTGTGCCATCTTTCAAAACCAATATTCAATAATTGCATAGCAATATCCAATCTGATTATTCTCGTATCCCTCGCCATCCTATCCAATCTAATTAGTTTCGTATTCCCCACCATCTTATCCTCCCACCTGTCTAGATGATTACCTCTTTGAAACGTAAAGCTTGATAAGACAGACTATGGGTGTCCATCAATTCTACTCCGCCTGCCTTCGGCTTCCTAGCAACACCCCCCTTCTTTCCTGCAAGTTTTCGACCAACTTTCAGAGATTCGATGAGCCTCAAATCTATAAGAATTTTTTTCGCACCTGCTTCATTTTAGGTGAGGGGGATCTTAAGGTCAAGGTCGACTGCCTCAGGGAGATTCAAGTTGTCTCTGGTCTCCCTGCGACCACGAGCACTGAGAGACTGGACATTCTGGACGAGGACCAACATATTCTGAGCTTTAACATTGTGGGAGGCGAGCACAGGCTGAGAAATTATCTATCCATCACAACTTTGCATGAGAGGCTTATAAATGAGAAACCCAAAACCATTGTGATCGAATCCTACATGGTGGATGTGCCACAGGGGAATACAAAAGAGGATACACATTTATTCGTCGATACCATCATTAAAAGAAATGCCCCTCATCAATACAAACTATTGCTTATAGTCTTGGAGGCCACACCAGTTTTTGAATATTTGTTTATTCTGTTTCTTGTTGGGTATACAGTTTGAGAATGTGTACATGTGCATTTCTCGTAAAGACTCGCAGAGGCCTTCAGGGTGATTATTGATATCTCATCATCTACGGGTCTAACATATTTCTTTGTTAGAAAATGTAATTCAATGGTTTCATGGGTTTTTCAAACTTCAAGATCGCAGTGTTGGAAGATTGGTTTTTCGTGGCGTCCTTGCAGAGTATTGATTACTCTTCATATACTGCAGGATATCACAAATGGAATGGTGAAGTCAATTTTCCATAAAAGTAACAACTCTGCTTATCGCCTTAAATCCGAATGGAAGTAATCAAAGGTCATCCATGCCATGGGCAATGAATATTTTTCTTATTCTGAACATATCTCAGTTGTAATTATCTTCCTAAAAAGATATCGATATTCACCTCTTGTAAATCAATACATATTTAATTTTTGATTAAATTTTATCGTGGTAATCAGGGTCAAAATTTCAAAACGAAACAGTTAGTCAAATTTATGTTAAGAATTGTATTATTCATTTAAAATTTTTTACCAAAAAAATATAACTTTTTATTGTATTTTACAGACAAACTACGGACCAATTCCATCTTGTAGACATTTAGATTGTTAGGCGTTGAGGGCACCAAAGATTTGTTCTTTTGTCGGTTAGATGGTTTGTCTTTGTAATGATGGGTGTTCTAAACCACCGACAAAAAAATACTCACCTAGCTTCGCCAAAACAAAAGTCCGTGAAGGGATATGAAAACCAAAATCATGGTTCAGATCAGGCGCAAAGGTTGAAATTTGGTGTAAGTGTAATTTTTTTCACTACAATCAAGTGCTTTTCTCTTTAAGTTTTCAAATATTTAAATTTTCATAATTTTAATGACTGCCATATTCATAAATACTCTGCTCTAGGATTTTATAAATTTATACCACCGTTTTTATAAAATTTATACCTCTTTCAATCTCTACTTGTTTCAACACTTTGTTAAGCCCATGTACACCCTCGTTTTATATTGTATAGGTTGTAAGTTTTAGATATCTAACCTCACATTGGAATTTAGATGTATTTGTTTTTAATTTAATTATAATTTTCCCAAGATGAAACCCAAATTTAGACAGATTTGGGTTGATTCAATTGACACGTGGAATTTATATATAGAAATCAATTTTACATGCACATTTATACTCGTAACAATGTTTGGCTGGTCACATTGCTTCCCTTATGTCTTGTGCTTGTTTTGTCTTTTTCCCAACATCATTGTTTTGAATATCCAACCGTTCCCACACCCATAGCTTCCTCTCCATCGTTAATTTGGGTTAGGTAATCATGGTTCTTTATATTAATCCTCCTTTGTTCGAAATATAATGTTCTTATCATAAACATCTATCATGTTAATAAAAATACCTATTCATTAAAAAAAATTCAATGAACAAAAATGGGGATCATTGTATACAATGTATTTAAGGCCTTTTTATGACATTCAATGAACAAAGATGGGGATCATTGTATGCAATATATTTAAGTCCTTTTATGACAAGATAAATGTAGGAAATTATGTTTAAATGAAATATTTTGCAACCTCTAACAAAACAAACAAACTTGCTTCTCTAACTGTTAGATGAAAATTTGATGGATAATGGAGTTAATTTCAATAGGCATTACCACCTTATTAACTTATCAAATCACTCAAGATATTTTTGACAACAACATATCCAAATCTTTGACTCAATAAAAAAAATAAGAAAAAAAAAAAATATTAAAATAATTACTTATGGGAAAACCTATTAAAACAATTGATGTCTTACAATAATTTTCCTTGTCAAATTTGTGGTTCCACATATTACAAAAACATTGAAATTCACGGTTTCTATTTATTTTAAACTAT
>SNQJ01S0006168.1:247337-264914 GCA_010110895.2 Picea sitchensis | reverse complement strand
TATAGAAAATCAATATATTTTAATTATATACTTAAGAAATATTATTCATATTAATTATATATTTAATATATTTAAATTAAAGTTATTTTATAACTTTATAATTAGTTAAAATGAATAGTATTTTTATTAATATATTTAATATATTTAAACTAAAGTTATTTTATAACTTTATAATTTAATTGGTTAAGTTGAAAGGTATTTAAAAAAAATTAGGTTCGATTTTTCAAATAAACAATGTTTTTATATTTTCCTTGAGAATCTTTGGAGGTCCTCTCTTTTTAATTCCCTCCCAAAACCTTACCTAAATCACATTAACATAAATCACATTAACATAACGGGCAATAATTGTTTACCGTTAGGTCAAGTTACGTCTCTTAAATTTGATTACAAGAGTAGATTAAGCTAAGCATTTATAAAGGGTTTTTGGAAAGCATACCACTTATTGTGATGTGAAACAAAGTTGTTTTTTATTTTATTTTATATTAATGGGTGTCTATATAAATAAATTAGAGAAATGGATAAATACTACAGAAGATGATAGAGGGATGAACATAGGAAGAATACCATATAGATAATGTTGTATGTAAATGATTTGATACTAACAACTAGGATACTATGCAACATATAGGATTAATTAGTGGTTTTTTAGTGGTTTTTTGCATAAATTAATGTTGCAGAAATAACTCAAAACTATAAATATTTGCAACTATATTTCAATGAGAATCTAAAGTGAGACACAAAGCACAAGAAAAATATTACGAGGGAGGAACACAACCTTCCTACCACAAAATATATGCAAGATAACAAAGACTTAGGAGTGGTAAATGGTGCACACCCCTTTTCAAATGTTCATAACCCCAATACTCCTTTATAAATGTGAACTACGGACACAAAGTACATCTAGAGACAGATGAAACCAAATCAAGCAAGTGTAAAAACCTCGGATAACAAGTTTTCTAAGAGTAAAAAACAATGCCCATTACAAGATACTCCAACTCATGCACAAGTGGGCTACACAAATCCAAATTGGAAAAATACACCAAAAGAACACAAAATACGACAAAGAGAATTTCAACACAGATGATTGGGGTATGGGAGATTGTATTGCTATTGGCCTACTATTCTATAGGATTTCTCATGGATCTTCACCATCTCTTGTGTTAGACTAACATGACAAACATACCTCTTTTTTTCAGTTGTTTTGGGAAATGTGTGGAGCTTTAGTTCGACAAGACTTGAAGGATATCATGAGATGCTATGAGAACCTACCTTCTAGAAAGATCCTTTGTCTGTCAAGTTTCATTTCCATAAAGCAATTATCATTGTTTTTCCCTACTTTCCACTACTCCACCTAAGGTATGTTATCATTTGTTTGATACTTTATATGGACAATGCTTTAGAATTTTGGTCCAAGACTTGGTGGAATGATGAAAGTATCCATCATATCTACTCATTTGATTTCAATAGTCGTATACAATAAATCACAACTTACAAATTTCCTTGTGATATTTTCAAGATATTAAAAGATATAAGTTGGGAAATCCAAGATCCTTTCGTTACATACCTTTGTCTACCTAAGGTATGTTATCATCTGTTTGATACTTTATATGGACAATCCTTTACTATTTTGGTCCAAGACTCAGTGGAATGCTGGAAGTATCCATCATATTTACTCGTCTGATTTGAATAACATTATACAATAAATCACAACTTACAAATTTCCTTGTGATGTTTTTTAGGATATTAAAAGATGTAATTTGGGAAATCCAAGATCCTTTCATTATATCAACCAATCCATTTGTTAGGAATTGGATGGTGTAAGTGATGCTCAGGAATATCTTAATACCAAATTGGGTGTGTTCAAAGTTGAAGACCAAACCCAAATCACATCTACATCTCAATCATTTTTTTACCTCCTCCACTACCAGTACAAAACACTCTCTACTATGTATAGTGAACTCAGAGGTCACTGGATCGCATCTCGTTAAACCTTCTTATATGCATTTTTTATACATTTTTAGGTGTATTAGAAATCCAAAACCCTAACAATATGATAACATAATGCTTGAAAGTAAAACGAGTGTCCATCCTTTGATTTTGATCTAAATTGTGAAAGAATCATGGGCTAGATATTTTCTCATTATGGTCGCTCGTTCACCTACGTTGTCGACAAAAATTGAGTCATTGACATATTTTTTAATGCATGAAAGAATTTAAATTGCACTACCAAACATATTCAGAAGCCTCAAAAACTTACGTGCAGCCGAGAAGGTGTCATTCTGCTGGAAATGGGAACATCAGTTGAATCGCTTGTAGAAGCAAGCGTTGTGTGAATGCTCAAATCAAGAAGAACACAATTTTTAATGAGTAATAAATAAAATGGTTTGGAGGGACATTTCTCTTTGAGTGTTTTTAAGACATTCTGTATCCAAGGAGTTCAACTATATATACTTTACGGAGCTACTATTAACATGTCTTCTTATGACGTTATCTCCGTTTGGACTATTAAAATGAGAACTTTTTTGTATAGAATATTGTACATCTGTAAATTTTTAAGTAGGATCTTATCATTTTAGTATTTCGGGTAAGATCTACAAGGATACATAAAGTTTCTTATTTATGAATTGATGTAATATGTATATTCTTAAATTGGCTTACTTTATTATGTACAAATGTATGTACTATTCTTAAATTAAAGCCTGTTATGCATTTGTATACTTCTGGTTAACATTTAGTATAGAATTCATACTGCATTTGTATACTTTACTCTGGAAATTACATACTGCATTATGTGATTTGTTTTGCATTAAACTTCACAAAATTGTAGCAAAACAAAAAATATTCTTATACAAGTTAATTTCGATAAAGAGTAGAGTGTCTAGCATGTACATGTACTAGATGTTCACTTGGAGTCTTCTTAAAAAATGGTCCATCAAAATCTCTACAACATAAGGCCTCAGTGACATTGGCGCCAAACTTTTTTCAATAAATTGTCTCATTTATGAATTGATAACCTTTTGCAATGATGCAGGTCTTATACCAGAAATCACGTTCTAATTAAACTCAGCAACATTACGTCACTAGCTGTAAGGAATCTCTAGAGTAACAATCTCTAGTATGCACATGCAAAACAAGTAAACATCTATATGTTGATTATAATCCTCTTCATATAATTCTAGAGCCATGAATTCCAATGTACAAATAATAGTGTGTGTAGTGTGATCATTTTCCACTATAGTAGAAAAATCCAACTCCCCGATATTCAAAACATCACTATTACCATTCATGGGTATATTATTGCAATTCAAATCTCTTTGAATTATGCAAGGGTTATGATTATCAAGATAATTCAATCCTTCCAATATATAACACACCCAATTCTTCACTGCATTCCTTGAGACATGTTGGTGCTTGGAGGGTCCCCTTTTAATATGAAGGTAAACTTAATATCTACTACATACCATCAATCAATTAGCCTTTTGGACACAGAGAAAAAGTGAGGTATGAAGAGAATGTTAAAATTATAGGGGTTTGTCTCTCATTGGTTTTTAAAGTGGATTTAATGAGTTTTAATACATATAAATACATTATTATTAAGCAACGTTGAGTAAAATGCATAGCTTCACCAATAATGTGTATGACCTATCCATAACCAATTAGTATACTAAGTAATGTTGAGAAAATAACAACTTCATGAAGAACATGGATGACTTTTAAAAATAATTAAGTAAGTTAATTTTAGTAAATAGAAACATGTATTTAGAGACATGCATATAGGGAAGATATATGGTGCTTTAGGGGCTTCATGTAATTTTTTTTCTTATTGATGGTAGTATTGTTTAGTTGGGCACAAAGAGTTGATATAAAAGGTTGCAATGCCAAAAGTTGTTTGTTTGTTCAATGGACGGAGTAGTGAACCGTTCCATGTTTCATTTATACAGGTTGAGAAGCATTGGGGGAATTAGCCAAACATCTTCAAAATAGTGAACCAATTTCAAATACAATCATTTTAATCCAATATCTTTATAATCTCAATTAACAACATTAATATGAAATCTCTCCCGAAGTTCAAATACACTGATTTTAATTGCAATATCTTTATAATCCCAATTAACAACATTAGTATGAAACCTCCCTCAAATTACTTAGGCATTCACATTCGCCCTCTTAGGGGGTATGCTAGTATATAATAGAATATTAATAATTTATGATTTGTTGTTGAAGAATTGGCTTGAATAAGAAATTGTTATTATATTGTTGATGACTAAATTGTTATTATATTGTTGATGACTAAAGATAATAATAAATAATAGAAATTTATCTTTTATGTGTTTTTTTTAGTTGAAGAGGTTTTTATTCACAAATTTATCTTGAATTTTTTTATCTTATGAACTGAAAAACACTTTATTGGAAGTGTTGATGTTAATGGTTAAGGGCTTACTACTTTATGATGGTTTTGTTTTTGCCATATATATATAAATAATATGTGTAATTGTTTTCATATTTTTATGAATTATTATTTTTATAAAAATAATAWTTCAATAAAAAATAATTAATATTAATTATAATTTAATAAAAAATAATTAATATTTTTTTTTGTAAGTGAGTGTAAAAGATTGTATTACTAAAGGAGGGTTATGATACCAAAAATGGGATTCCCTTCAATCAAAAAGGAAATCAGATCAGAGGTTCCTGAATTGCGTTTTTTTAAATAAATAAGGGGTGTGATTAGACTGTCACCATGGTAAACCAACCCAGTCCTATCATATCGAGTTTTTGAAAGGATAAACACAACATACATGAAAAAAAACCAGAAGCTGAGACTAACACAAGACTGACCAGACTTACTTGAAAATAGACTAACCACACACTAGTCTAGGACAATGATGTGTTTCTTTCCATCATCCGCCTAGCCCTTGTTCTCCTCCTTCTGGGAGATTGTGCGAGTCTTTCTGATATGTGTTGACGCTCCATTTCCATCGGTTGTCGTGATGTCCATGTGATGGACGTAGCGCATGTAGAGGTGGAACTGAGCATCCAACCGCTCCATCTTGGATTTCTGGTCATTTTCGACCTCAACTAGTAGTTTGGTAATGGTTTCCAGACTGCTGAGGCGACTCAAGATTTCGTTCAGCAGTTTCTTGTGTTCCTTCTTGTCCTCCAGTCCGACGTCTTCCATTTCTGAGCTCACTTTGTCGATCACCATCTTTTCTTTCAACTCCATCTCCATTGTTTTGTGGTAGAGGGTTTCCCTGGGCTGCGTGGCTCCCAGGTTAGTTACCTATGAGTCTGCTTCCTGAGTCAGAGCATCCCATGCTTTTCCCTTGCGTTTTTCCTTGATTTCCTTTTCCCACCGGGTAATGATCGCCTTTCCTTTCGGTGCAACCAGAGTATAAAATGTGTCCTTTGCATCTTTTGCCGCCTGCTCCATCTTTGAAACCCATCGAGGACTGTCCGTAGTTTCCTTCCCCAGGGGGTTTCTTTTGCTATGCGTTCGTTTCATTCGCACCATCCTGTTTGGCCTATGGTAGCTCCTTTGTTGGATTCTCAACCTGATCTCATCTACACAGGGGTTTCTCCTGTCCCTTCCCTTGTGTCTATGGTAGCTCCTGTAGTTGTGCTCTTCCTGTTTGCATCTATTTCTATTGTTTCTTCTCTTATTGAACTTTCTGTGTTGCGGGGTTGTCCTTCCAATCATGGTTTGCTCGTAGAGGTCAAACCTTCCCGTCCTTTTTTCCCATCACGGTACGTATGATCATGATGACTCGGCCATTATCCCTGTACGGGCCCTTGCCCTTGCTCGCTTGATATCCTAGTGTGTTACTCCCTGTACCTGATCTTTGGTGTGGTATATCGATACTGGTCCATGTCAATCCCTCTTGTCTTACGTCATTCACTCTTTGTTGTTTGTCGTATGTACTTTTCCACGATCTTTCCCGACAATTCTTATTGTTGACATGACTTTGTTGCCATACCCTAGCCTATTATTATATTTTAAATTTCAATAAAATTCATATTGAACTGTTCCACTTTGTACATATTCAATTACAGTAATAACTAAAAAAAAATTATAATGGACTTATTATCATTCAAAATATTTTACTTAAACGCATATCCTTAACTTTTGTTGGAGATGCCCATTATATTTGGCCACCTTACTTTGCTAAAGTCAGAAGGAACGGTGCAAGATTATGCCAATCCGTAACTGTTCCCAACTATCGTACGCGGTCCAAGATTATGCGAATTCCGTAACTGGTCCCACTATCGTACTTAAATACTTTGTTTATTCTCCCAGTGAGGAATGTCTGAGCAAGATATGAATAAGCTTAGATGGCCTGTCTGATAAAAGGGTCCCGACTCCCAAACATATTTGGTTTGTCTCCCTGTGAGCAAAACAAATGGAATTAAGGAATAGAATGTTCTTGGCCACATAAATCAAATGTAGGGAAAGCGAGAGTTAATGAAATGTTTGAAATATGGAGACTCGGTATATTATGAACGGAATTAGCAACATTTTCTGGAGAGTTTGAAAGCATATCAGGCGGCGGTTCCAAACTTACATAGCTATGGTCGTCGATCCTTAAAAATCAGTTTAAAAGTCCAAGTCCACTGTAAGTTAATATTGAATATATTTTAGACAGGGGAATTAATACATGGCATAGAATGTGGCAGGTACATGGCATTGAATGTGAGACGCTGTATAAAGGTGAAAGTGTGAATGTTTCATTTTCTAAAGAGCCCAAGTTTACCAGCCACGATTTTTACTCCAACTATTATTTATTGGGCGAGATTTTCCTGCTATTATTTAATGCCCAGGAGCTCGGTTATTTCAGCGTTCACCAGCCACGAGTGAGTTGTGGATGTGCTTTCCTTATGTAATGTAATTTGGACAAAGTTTCCTTATGTAATGTGCTTTCCTTACATTCTATTCCTTATGTAATGTAATTTGGACAAAATTTCTATTTTCTGTTCTTTAAATTACATTTTTGAATATATAAATGAAATCAGCTTAATGAAAAACTCCTGAAAACTCGGATTATACAAACTTAACCACTTAAATATGTAGATCCAACCACTAAAAATTGCCAAAAAAACCTCAAAAAAATATACTACTACATAAAATAGTTATATATGTTTTAAATATTTTTAACTAATTTTAACACGGGATGTCGTGTCTATGATTGAGATTGAGCGACGGTTCATTTACAGTTTAAAAAATATTTAATTAATAGATAGATTTTTTCATTTTATATAAAAGGTGGATAGTGATAGTGAAAGTGAAAGTGTAAGGTGTATGCATAAGCCATCAGTGTAAAATTGGAGGTGGAAATTCTGCATATTCAATTTCCATTCATCCTTGGTCAAAGGTCAAAGGAGTGTTCAATATAAATAATATTTTCTCTTGGAAATAGTAGTTGTTTTATTATTTAATTTTGAATAAAGACAATTTTTCAATATATAAGTTGGAAGTAATTATAACATACTAATTATTAGTTTTTATTTATGTTATTATAAAAATTAAATAAACTGGAATGATAAGGATAACTATCATTTTTCACAACCATCTAAACTATATTCAATATACATAATCATCAAGTAAAAAATATAAAAATGTATATTTCATAAAATGTTGGCCTAAATTCAATGCTTATTTGTAGTTTGTTTATGATAGCTTCAGATATACATATCCATATATTAAAAACATGTATTATTAATCACCATATATAATGGTTACAAGGCGTTCAAATTATTGTAATCTTTACCATAGCAATAAAGATAAATGTACATTTAAGTAACTGTGCCAATAAAAGTAGATGTCTATAAAATAGTGAGCATTTATGGTAATTTCGTATTTGAATATTTTTTTTTTATATAAGTTTGTTCTATATGAAAGAAGAGTTATTTGATTTGGGTGTAGGGTAAATTTAATAAAAATTTAAATTCAAGGGATGAATTTAATAAAAAATAAAATAATTTATATAGTTTTATAGATAAAAGTTTCAAAAACATAACTTTTACACTTCCAAAGATTTTAAGAAATTCTCCAATACTCCAAAATCATAAAAAAACATAGAATAAACTGAAATTCACACAATTTAATATATTTGTGTTTCTTACCGGAGATTTTATAAGGTTAAGTGAATATATAGTAAAACAATTTAATATTCACATGGATTCAGTGAAAAAATAACAGACGGTAGAAAGGTGTTCATGATTAACAAGCCAGAGCAAGGCACTCTTCCGTTCGACTGGAAAATGGACTCCCTTTAACGGTCAGATGATAGACCAGGGCTCTAAAGAATTTTATATCCAACTGAACTTTTTTTTATCAGATCAACATTGTCTACTTACCCAATCTCATGCGACAGCCAAGTAAGAATGGATTTCATTCACATTTTTTATCTCATACATATTAACCTTCTGTACTTCCAATCTCATCTATCAGTAGACAAGAATGAACATTGATTATCTCATCTAGCAATCAAATAAGATTCCAGACCTCGGGCCAATAGCCAGCGGGCTTATCTCACGAATCAAGAGGAGGACCCTTCGTATCTGGGGATCCCGTGATCCGGCCTCCCCTAGACAGTTACCACTAACAAAACTCCCTGATACTGGATGGTCCGGATATCCAGAGGCCGAGACTCCCTCTTGAGCTTGCCATGGAACCTTAACACAGAACCTGAAGCATACATGCATGCGGGCATCCTGAATTCCAAAGGGCTATCACCAACAACTCCTTTTCGGTGATGGATGTTGGGGATAGAAAGAAGTTTGTGTGGCAGAATGACATGGTGTCAGTAAGTTTTAAAACTGTGCAGTAAAGCAATGTGAATGGATTCTTAAAAAAGACAAATCAATCAATAAATCAATCAATGGTCCATACACATAGTACACAACTTTGGAAACCCTTAACATGGATCAAATCAGTCATCCTTAGTGCACCTATCAATTGTTCATTGTATTAATTTCACAATTTACAATCAAATATATACAATATTTTAAGTATTCAGCACCTACCAAAATAGTTATCTCTTAATTAGGGATTAATGTAGAAAACTGCTAAAAATAGCTAAAAAAGTTAAAATAGCAAAAACCACCCCCAAAAAATATTTTAGGACAATGTCCCGAACCCTATTTGATGCTAGCGGCAAAGGTTTTTCCTAAGCAAGGGGTGCCAGTGCTGCCCCCCACAATGACCCCCCCACAGAAAAGCACCCAATGAACACGTACACAGATCATTAGACGATGTCATAAAATCTGATGCACCCCCCCCCACAAACATGCAAGGAATATAACACATACCCATCATTTTCCCACTTGTTGTTTTCTATGCATACAAGGGGTCACCAGATTCCACATTTAACAATCCAGGGCAACACTGCCCATTGTTTCTATACACCATAAGAACTTATTGGTGATCACAGGGTTTGTCAATGAATCTGTAACACTCTTCAAAGTGTCAACCTTCTTGAGCAACACCTTCTTGTCTTCAACCATGTCTCTCACAAAGTAATACTGAACACTAATATGATTTTTCTTTGAATGGTAAGTTGGGTTATTTCCGAGGAAGATTGCACTCTAACTATCACAATCTAATCTTATTGTTTGTTGTAACAACCCAATACATGAACACAGTATTTGTAACCATATTTTTTCCTTGCTTACATGAGTGGCTTCCATGTATTCCTCTTCTACCATTGAGAGCATCACTACAACTTGTATTTTTCTCATCCATCCGATTTCTCCTCCAAATAGGTTAAACACATACCCACTTGTAGAAATTATGCGATCCATATGTCCAACCCATTCTGCATCAACAAACCCATGTATGTCTAGCACTGTGTCCAATCTTGGTCTTCCTTGGTAACACAATCCATAACTAGTAGTGCCACACAAATACATGAAAACCCTCTGAAGACTCCCACTACATGTGCAATGTTCGATCTAGTACAAACCATTGCATACATCAAACATCCAACCACACTAGCATACAAAACATGGGACATGCCATTTTCGTCTTCCTCTCTCTTGGGACATTGCTCTGTAGTTAACTTTACACCTATAGGAATAGAAACCTTGATTGTTTTACACCCCTACATATTAAACTTATTGAATATTGTCGAGCAACATATTTTCTTTGATTCAACCAAAGTTTCATGTTTGCACGATCTATTTTAATCTTCATTCCCATATTGAAGTAACCATCATCGAGATCCCTCATGTCAAATTTGGAGGATAACTTTGATTTCACTGTTAGAAAAACAAGATCACAGAGCAATAAATAAAACAAATGCGGGAATAAAACACAGAAGATACACAATACAATAGAGACACATATATACGTGGTTCACCTAGTCTGGGTTATGTCCACCACAGAAATTGCTAGGTTCTTCATTTTTATTACCCAACAAAATGAAGGGATACAACATACAACACACACGTTATAACTTCCTCTTCTTTCTCTCACAGTCTCCTCTCTCGTAATACAATATTCACAATAATAAACAGCCGCAATACAATTCCCTCATAAAAGAGGGTTTCCTTTTAGGGGAAAAAACCCTAACATAACTTATACCGTCAGATCTGCGACCTTATAATGAATGGTCCAGATTGACTATGAAATTACAATATACATTTACAAGGCAATTTTTCCTTCAGGGGCTTCTCCCTAAACCCCCACTATCCCCTGGACCCCCTAGCTCGGGGGATGAGCCCTTCAGACCCCTTAGGGGGGAAATCCCCCCTGCACTTCCCCTCTACGTAGAGGGGTGTACAATATTCATGGAGTATAAACATGATTGAAAACAAATACCTTTGAATTAGGAAGATAATCAGGCTCCACAACCAACATTCACCTCCTTGATAACATCCATGTTATTTTCTACCAACAACATGTCATCAACATATATCACTACATAAATGAAGTGATTACCAACATACTTGGAATATACATAGTGATCAACCCTTCTCACAAATCTCAGTCCAAGGATGTATGTTTCAAATTTTTTGTACTACATCCTAGGAGCTTGCTTCAGACTATATAATGACCTTTTTAGCTTACAAACTAGCTCTTTCCTTCCCTTCACTGCAAATCCTTCTAGATAATTCATGTGCATTTTGTCTTATATATCCCCATGTAGGAATGTTGCCTTCACATACATTTTTTCTACTTCAAAATCAAAAGAAGCAACAATATATAGAATAAATCTAATAGAAGTTAACTTGGAAAAAGGATAAATGTTTTTACCAAAGTCAATTCCCTCTACTGAGGAATAACCTTTTTATACTAACTAATATTTCTATTTCTCCACATTTTCTTCTGCATTCAAGTTCTTCTTAAACACTCATTTTCTACCAATGACTTTTCTTCCAATTGGAAACTCAACTAAATCCCAAGACTTATTCTGATCCAAGGCATCGATCTCTTCAACCATGGCCTTCTTCAAGAGTTTATTGTCCTCTGAATTTAGTGCTTCCCTAATAATTCTAGAATCATCATCAATAATAGATAAAGAAAAATTGACTTGAAAATTAGGTGGAATATACCTCTCGGGTTTCCTTCTTTCCCTCACAGTTCTCCTCAATATTGGGGTATGAGTTTCTTCTTCTAGTTCATCTTCTTCTATTGAGTCATATTTTTTATCATCCATCTCAAACTATATTTTCTCATGTTCTTCTCCACTTGGTAGAAATTCATGTTTGAGAACATCTTTAATCTCTTTAAAAACAACATCCTGACTGTAAGCAATCTTCTTAGTTTCTAGGTTCCAGTAAAGATAATTTTTTCCACTTTATTATCCAATTTAATCATATTTTCCTTTGGAACATGTACATAAGCATCACAACCAAACACTTTGAGATGCTCAAGATAGGGTTTCTTACCATTCCATACCTCATGTAGAGTTTTGTCCACCAATGTTGATGAGGGTTATCTATTTACCAGATAACATGTAGTACCCACTGCCTCTACCCAAAATTTGTGTCCTAATCTAGAACCACTGAGAATGCTCCTTGTTTTTTTCATAAGCATCATGTTCATCATTTCCACAACCCCATTCTGTTAAGGTGTGTATGGAGTAGTCTTCTACCTTGCTATACCACACTTCTTAGAAAACTCTTTGAATTCATTCCCACATAATTCTCCAGCATTATCTGTCCTCAACACCTTTATTTTCTTCTCTATCTGATTTTCTTCGAGATCCTTAAATTCTTTAAAATTTTCAAATACCTCATATTTCTTCCTAAGAAAATAAATCAACGTGTTCATTGATAAATCATCTATGAATGAAACATAATACACAAACTTAAATAGTGATGGAACAAGCATAGGTCCAAACACGTCACTGTATATAATCTCTAACATCCCCTTTGCTTTTGTAGCACTAGAAGGGAATCTTACTTGATTATATTTACCACAGTTACAATGTTCACATAAATCAAAATCCAGGGTGAAATTAGACATACCTTCAACGATACCTTTACAGTGTAGTGTTTGAATGCCCTTTTCTCCAACATGTCCCTGTCATTAATGCCACAACATGGTCTTCTTTCCAAAGATAGTATGGATCCTATCTTATTTGTTTTTCTACTCAAGGACAATAGAACTGTTATACCCATTAGTATAAGTGATTCCTAATAACTTGTACAAAGTTCCACACCGAACTCACCTCATCAATGCCATTTCTCCTCCTATCATATTCCAAGTTCCCTTTACCAATAAAGTATCCAAACCTACATAATACAACTTATGTATATTCGACTACTAGGTAGATATGGAATGTGCAGAACTCCAGGGAGAGTTCCAATCGTTCCATCTTTCAGTAATAGCTTAACTCTTCAACGTCCCATGATTTTGGTTTCGAATCATCTCCTAGAAAGACATCACCACCGTCATACTTTTCATATCAGAGAACCACTGCATGTGAGAAGTCATATGAAATGATGCACCTTATTCAATTAAACATACATCATGATCTGCATGTGTACCTGTAGATTTCAGGTAAATATCACCTCCTTCTTCTGTGGAGGTTTTAGCCTCCGTGGGAGAGGCATCATCAGATTCCTTTCATTTATCAACATTTTTACACCTGCAATATTTCTTATAATTCCCATCTTTACCACATTTACAACATTTCCTCAAAGATTTTCCTAGGGATTTAGATCTACCTTTAGATTTAGATCTCCCCTATGAAGACTTATTTTTATTCTTATATTGGGGACACCATCTTAAAAGTAAAGCATATGTGCTATGAATATACATGATTTTCCGCCTCATCATTTTCGATAACAAGGATGATACTAGATCCTCATACTTCAATGTAGATTGAGTGGTACTACCAATTGGTACAACTAGATTATCCTAGGAATCTGGAAAAGAACATAACTGATTAATAAATTTATCTTCTTCTACAATTGTAATATTAACATATACAAGTTGACGTAACTGAGTATTAAAAGAATTTAGATGCTYTGTCATAGAATCTCCATCTTCCATCYTGAGATGATACAAATTATTTCGAAACAACAACTTATTTACTAGGTACTTTGAYTGAYACACATTCCCCAACATTTCCCATAGTTCCTTGGATGTATATTCTCTCGACACATTCAGTAACATTGAATCTATTAGGAAGAATCAAATCGTACTCCTTACTCTTCTATCTGTATTTTCTCAATCTTCTTTCGACATACCAATAGATTGAGTACTAATAGTTTGTGTACCAGTAGGTTGTGTACTAGGATCCAAATCGATCCATTCTTCCTTTTCTACAAGAAGGTCCTCCACCTTGAAATTCCATTTCTCAAAGTTTGGACTCTTGAACTTCTCAATATCAATTATAGAATTTCATAAATGAATCATCACTACAAAGCTTCAACTGAGCCCATGTTTATCACAGACCTAAGATAAACTTGATCTATCAAGATAGATCCAAACCCTCATCAATAAAGGTGTCCCCATGAATTAAAAAATAGTCCTATGGTACCACATGTATGTTTTAAATTTGTTAAGTAAAGCAATGCATACACATTCTTAAGAAAAACATAAATTAATCAATGGCTCATACACATAATACAAAATGATTTACATTGGAAACCCTTAATCGAGAGAAAACCAACCTTCCTTGGCAGAGCACTTCTCAACTCTTCGTTGTATTAATTTCACCACTCACAATACAATATATACAATATTTTAGGTATTTTGCAACTACCAAAACCCTAATCCCTTAATCCAAGATTAAATTATAAAACCACTAAAAATAGCAAAAAATGATAAAATTAGAAAAATCGCCCAAAAAACATTTATGGTTGTTGTTCCCATCCCATTCGGCCAGAATCTTAAGTATTTCCTTCACAAGGGGGATAATCATGCCCTTCCCTTCCACCTCCCCATGGAAAATCACATGGTACACATAGAGTGACAGGTGGTGGGATTTTCATATGATATAGTCAAATCTAATGCACCTCGCCACATACATGCCAAGAATATAACACATACCCAACAACATTAACATGTGGCAGCTGACTAGGAAAATCTGTACAAATAAGTTGATGTGGCATGACACATGGAGGTTGACATCATCATGTCCTCCGAGGCTCTATTGTAACTATGCACTGGAACCTTGAATACCTAAGACAGGTGGCATGATATCCAACATAACCTGTGGACCAACCACAACATGTCACGTAGTCCCACGTGGCAAGACGTGTGGACCTCACNCATCATCATGTCCTCCGAGGCTCTATTGTAACTATGCACTGGAACCTTGAATACCTAAGACAGGTGGCATGATATCCAACATAACCTGTGGACCAACCACAACATGTCACGTAGTCCCACGTGGCAAGACGTGTGGACCTCACAAGTACTAGGGCCCCTCCTCGTGGAGCCCTTCCTTAGAACCTTGACCCATCTTGGTATCGAGGATCTAAGAAAATTCTTAATGCACATTATTGAAAAGATTATGGTATTCATATGTTTGGATATCCACTCTAAAAAAGGATCAAACAGTCGAGATCTAACAACCCGTAGATCAAATTAATTAGATTAAAGGATGTGAGATCAAAGGATTCAGTCGTAATCAATTGGCATACTCGCGTGCCACACTAATATCAATATGACACTTGTCTTCCACCATGGCACTCTAACCGCCATTGGAAACAACACGTCACCATGACGTCACTCACACATGCTCAAAACCTTCACTTATGCACATTCAAAGGGTCAAAACCAGGAAAGGAATCTTGACCCATCTAAGATCTATGATATGGAACTTTCATCAAAGGAAAATTGTTAGAAATGTCATATATCCGAATTTCCATATCCATATATTGGCATAAAACATCACAAAATGGTCAGATCGATGACCGAGACCTGTCAAGCATTATATCCAATGGAGGTATTAGATCTGAATGATGGTATGCATCAATCCATGCACCAATCCCTCGCTAACACCTCTCACCCTTGTGTGGCACTCTATCTTCCACTTGGAACGACACATCAATGTCAACATCACTCACACATGCCCTGACATCCTCCGGTTTATAAACTTGAAAGGGGTTGGGTTTTAACCTTGTAATGGATCCCTTCAAATCAAAACATCTGAGGATCTAAAGGAACTCAAAGAAAAAATCCTTCAAAACACTGAATGTCCCAACCTATAGATACATTTTGATGCAGAACCCCCTTCTCCCCTCAGGGATGTGCGAACTCCTGATCTAGGATCGTTCAAATCTAGGAATTAGAACGAATCTATTAAACCTTGATGGTCTCATTGGTGATTAAACACAAGCTCTTTCAGTCCTTTGGTGTAGGTTCTATGGAACCCACAACCTCTCCTTTTGCACTACTGAACTATAAGGGTTAAGGTGTTGGATCCTTTCCTATTATCCCCTTCCTATATATGACCCTGGGCTATGAACTCATGATAAAACGTGAATGTAGGAACGACCAAGGGTGGTTTGGGATCAACCCGCTTTTCTCCCCATAATTCACTACCAATCGCCACATGTCCTTTTGGTGATATTGTGGTTTAAATTGCGGCCTGCTCTCAATATTTTAAAACTCGATCACTTTCTGGCCCCGCAATTCAATGTGACCATTGATATTGCGATATTGGGTGAGGTATCCTAATCAATGACTACCATCTGTCTCTTGATCAATGACTACCATCTGTCTCTTGATCAATGACTACCATATGTCTCTTGTTTAATGACTACTGTCTGTCTTTGGACCACACGTTTTTAGATCCTTACGATTTATCGAAGCGTGTCCCTTTTCAAATCAACTGTTATGATTGTTTTTTCCTTTCGGCCTTTGGGAGTTTCAACACTCAAATCCTTGCTTCCTCCACATGACCATATTCCAAATTGGAAGATCTAATGACACCTGTCCCTTTCAATCAACGGTCATGGTCGATTTGGCCCTTTGGGTTTCAGAGTTTTCAATTCTCAAACCTTACTTTCTCCGCAATGGCAGATCTCCTACCACATGTCCTCCTCAATCAACAGCTTTGCTTCCACTTCAGGAATTTGTCCCTTTCAACTAGATCAATGGTCCTTCATCCCCTTCTCAGTCAATGATCGAGATCTGCTTCGGGTCTTCAGACTCTAGAAATCTCAAATCTCAACTTTCTCTTTCCCTTGAAGTGCGAAGATTTTTTCGGCGTGTCCTCTTGAATCAGATGACCTAGATTCACTTTAAGTCTTTACTCGAAATCCACATATTTCTGCCATGCGTCTTCTGGATCTGAAAGTCTAGATTCACTTTGGGTCTTTCCCGAAGTCTACAGATTTCTACCACGCGCTCTTTGGATCTTACAGTCTAGATTTACTTCAGACTTCGAGTTTCAGGAATCTCAATTCTCAACTGAAGCCCAAATGTTTTTACCCAAAGTTCATGATCTTTCACCACACGTCCCTCTGGATCTGATGATCCATATTTTCTCTGGACTTTGGGTTTCAAAAGTTTCAATTCTCAATTGAAATATTCAAAATGATTTTTCCTGAAGCATCTGATATGTTGACATGTATCTCCTGGAGACCAACGATTAGGCTCTACTTAGGCTATTTCTCCTCCTCATCCAAAAACTTTTGAAGTTGTGGATATTACGCCACATGTCTCTCTTGATGATGGAAAGTCCCTATTCACTTAGGGACTTCAGGACTTCAACAAGTCCACTCTCCTATGCACCCAAAAGTTTAAGGCCCGTGCACTTTACCTGGATCTAACGATTGTCGATCCTCTATGCCCAGAGCCAACGGTTGGGATCTATTCCTCCTCGTGATCTCCTTTCTCCTTCCTTGATACTGATCTAATGGCCCAGATTTCACCCTCAAGTTGATCTGATAGTTGTTGTCACCCCTCCTCCTAAGATTGTTTGTTCTCTCGGACTTGGGAAATTTTCCAAGTGTTCAAAGATTTTGGTCTTTGAACCTTCTCCTGTGAAACCAGTTGAAAAGGTCTCATCTTCAATTTTCCTCCCAAGCTTTGAAAATGAATATTGTCTTTGACTTGGGTGCACACCTCTGCTCTGCATGAAGACTTTCACTATTCCTCCTAAGCTTGTGAATCTT